>JAUKPS010102263.1:0-26990 GCA_032273165.1 Chlorellidium tetrabotrys | reverse complement strand
CAGAAGTTCCCACAGACCTCGCCCAGGATATGCGCGCGCTGTGGGAGGAGGCCCGTCGTGCACCTCCATCAACTTAAGGTCAGAAACCTCGCCTCTCTACGTGGTGAGCACACGATTGATTTCGAAGTGCTCTCAGGCCAAGACCTCTTCGCCATCACCGGTGAAACCGGGGCGGGTAAATCCACCATCCTCAATGCACTGTCTTTGGCCTTGTATGGCAAAGTTTATAAGCGCCAATTGATCCAATCTGATTTGGTGACTCTTGGTGAACGAGACGCCTCCATTGAATTGAATTTCTCCGTGCGCGGAGTTCGTCACCTCGCGCAGTGGTCGACCACTGTGCGCAAGAAAGACGGCTCATTATTAAATCACCCGCGCACTGAGCGTTTCTTCTATCAGCTTACTGAAGGCGCGGAAGCTCGTGTGCTGGATAGCGGCCCAGAAGAAATTCTCTCCTTGGATTTCGATCAGTTCTCAAAGTGCGTGGTGCTGAACCAAGGCGAGTTCGCGCGTTTCCTCACCGCTAGCTTTGCGGAACGCCGAGACATCCTCGAGCATCTCTACCCCAGTGATAACCTCGAGGCAGTCGGTGGACTCGCCAAGCGCAAGTTTGAAGGCATGCAGGAAAAACTTCAGCGCCTGGATGTGCAAGTACACGGGCTCAATGAGGAAACACTCTTCGATGTGGAGGCCGCGCGCCAAACAGAGATGAAGTGGCAGAAGGCCCACGAGACCACCCAAGAAAAACTCAAAACCCTACGCCCTTGGGCCCAGGCCATTCTTGATCTCAAAACCTACGCGCAAAAACACCGCGAGGCCCAAGAGAAACTGGCCGGCCAGCAAGCGACTCTCAAGACCCGCACGGATGAATACAACCTCACCATGACCGCCTGGCGTACGCATCAGGCCGACGTGGAAAGTTTTGAAGCTCGTCTAGAAAAAGAACGCCCCGTTCATGAGGCGATGGATGCTGAGGCGCGTGCCCTACAGATAGCTGTCACTACTTGGAATGAACAAAATAAGAGAAAGACAGAGGATACGGCTCGCTTAGAGCGAGAAGAAAGACGTCACAAACAGTTGGGAGTTGATCTTGCGGCTTCGGCGACGGCACTCGAGAAATTGGCCCTCGAGCGCCAATGGAAGACAGCTGGTGATCTAGAAAGTATCGATTGGATGGCCTGGGAGAAGTTTCAGCGCGAGACTCCCCTGCTGGAGCAGCAGCTCGGTCAACTACAGGAAACACTCAAAAGCATGACAGAGAAAGGCCGCGAACTCGCAGCGGAAGAAAGCAAACTCCAGACCGAGCGCAAGAAGCTGGTAGAAAAACTCCCCTCTGCTCTACAAACCTTATCGGCCTCCGCCCGCTCCCTCGCCATAAAAGAATCCCGCGACACACTCACGCGCGCGGAGTTCACCCAGGCGGAAGCACTTAAGCTCACGGCAGAAATTAAAACCTTGAGCGATGAACGCGCCCAGTTGGCGCTTCCGTTACGTGAACTCACACTCAAAGTTGAAAATGAAGCGCTGAAACATGCGCTGCATATGCTGCAAGGTCAGCTCGCTGCTCGCCCCACGCCAGATGATTGTCCGCTTTGTGCTCAGGCCATTAAAAAAGCAAACTGGGATCAGCTCAAAACCCAGTGGCTCACACCACAAAACGAAGCCAGCTCACAAGAGCAACTGCTTAAATTACAAAAACAAGACGAGCGATTTGAAACCAAACTTCAGGACCTGCAGAAACGCTTGAGTGCACTGCCGGCTCTCACTCAGACTCTGTCTGGAGCTGAACTTAAGCAGCAAGAAGAAACCCATGAAGGCTTAACTCGTCTTGAAACTCAGTCTCAGCAATTTGAAAAACAACTGCATGATTCACGGTCGCAGTGGAAAACAACCCAGGACAAACTCTCTACTCTTGAAGCCCTGTTACAAACTCACCTCAAGACGCGCAGTGAGCTTGTGACTCTAACCGCTAAGTTTTTAAATGCCCCCCTTGAATGGACGCCGAATTTGTTTAAGCAGCTCACCCAGGAACGAGACATATTCCGTCAGCAAAAAGACAAAGAACGCGCCCTGGCGACACTCAAACAACAAGACTCACAGCTCGTCCAAGATATTCTCGCGCTCAAAACGTCTCTCTCCGATCTGACCCAATGGGTGACAACGGCGCAGGTCAGCCTTAATGAGCGTCAGCAGAAATTAAACGCACAGTATCCTGGGACCACACCGCAAGCGGTACTAAAAGCACTCAACGATGATCTGCGGGCACGCTTAGCGAAGGGCCAGGTGCTGCAGCAAGAAAACCGTCAGAAAGAAACCCTCTTAAGCGAAGCCCGCTCTCAGCTCGGACGCATTGAAGAACAACTCTCCACTGTGGCTGTGCTGTACGCTGATCTGATCACACGCATGCACCAAACTCGTCCGATCACGGTGAGTATCCAAGACGCCGAGACCGTTCTCACACCGCTTTTGCAAGAAGTGGAAGCCGAGATCAAAACTCATGAAACGCTTGCTAGTGAAGCAGACTCGGAGCGCGGCAAAATCAAAACGCTCCTCGCGGAAGACGAAAAACGCCGCGAAAAGAAAGCGCTCTTTGAGAAACAGCAGGCCGAGGCCAAGACCGAAGCCCATCGCTGGAAGCGCATCCTAGATGTCTTAGGCCAAGACGATATGCGGACGTTTGTATTGTCGCTCGTTGAAGCCGCGCTCATTCAACAAACGAATTTCGAACTCGATAAACTCTGCTCAGGCCGCTATGAAATCCAGCACAACGCCAAGAAAGGCAAGCTCGTCCCTGAGTTCTGGGTGATCGATCGCTGGCGTGATGGTCTGCTTCGTAAAGTGACGACGCTTTCCGGCGGCGAAACCTTCATGGTCAGCCTTGCCATGGCGCTGGCACTGGCGGAAATGGCGCGCGGCCGCGCGGACATTGACTGCTTCTTCATCGACGAGGGCTTCGGCACCTTGGATGAAGACTCCCTGGAAGATGTCATGGAGATGCTCCAACAAGTGCGCTCGCGCGGTAAACAGATCGGTCTTATTACTCACGTTAAAGCGTTGTCTCAACGCTTACCTATTAATCTTAAAGTCACCAAAGATGCCCGCGGGAATTCCAGCGTAGGCGTGGTGTGGAATTAATTATGATCATCGTTCACGATCTAGAAAACTCCCGCTCTCAACGGATCATGTGGTTGATGGAAGAGTTGGGGCTCACCTATGAAGTGAAACACTATAAGCGCAATGCTCAAACCATGCTGGCGCCGCCGGAACTCAAGGCCATTCACCCGCTGGGTAAGGCCCCGGTTGTGACTGATGATGGACATGTCATCGCGGAGTCTGGCTTTATCTGCGAATACTTCACCAGCAAGACGGGCAAACTCAAACCGACCGATAACTATTGGCTCCACTATGCGGAGGGCTCGCTCATGCCGCCATTGCTTTTGGCCTTAGTTTTCAACAAAGTCGAAACTGGCGCTCCGTTTCTTATCCGCCCGTTGGCTAAAGCCATTTCTCAACAGGTTCACAAGGCCTTCATCGGTCCACAAACGAAATTGCATCTCGATTACGTGGAAGCGCACCTAAGAAAACACGAATGGTTCAGTGGCGCTGAATTCTCGGCATCAGATATTATGATGAGCTTCCCGCTGGAAGCAGCGATGACTCGTGTGAAAGGCTCACGGCCCAACATCGCCGCCTTCCTTAAAAAGATTCAGGCGCGGCCGGCCTATCAAGCGGCGCTGAAACGATGAAATACTTTATCCTGCTGGCGCTTTTTTCCTGCACAAGTCTCAAGCACACCACCGAGCAGCACATAGTTACGGGTCAATGTGAGAAGGAGTTTCAGAAAACAGAACTTTCACCAGGTGAGAATATTTGGCAGAACGTGGTTGAAAGCACCACCACCACCGCCAGCTACCTCGTCACGGGCCTTGGCTATTCAACGGATGTGCTCATCACTTATGGCGGCGGAACCATCGTGACACTTGCGGTGTGTTCGCCGGTGTTATTGGTGGAAGGGGCAGCCTATGGCAATGGTGGGTCGAACATGCGGGCCTCCTCCGAATGCGTCGGGAATGTGGGGGCCACCGTCTATAAAAGCCTCAACACGAAGCTAGGAAGTCAGGCGCATAAAGACACTGAGAAGTGGCGTTGCCCTGACATTGATCACATCGCTCGCGGCCTACTGAAAGTGGCGGCTTGCTACCACAAAAACGGCGATGAAGTTTCTGCGGAGAAGCAGTTGAAGATGATTCGGGAGTCCGCTCTTTTTAAGCAATGCCTCTCAAAGTCGATGCTCAAAAAGCTTTCAGAATCGAAGTAGTACTATAACGCGAAGTTTCTTCGCAGCGGCGGTAGTTTCAGATTTGAAACTCAAAACCCTCTCGCATCATCCAAGCATTTCTGGTCATACATAACCACATTGCCCAGCACGCTCATGCGAATGGCGAATTGAATCAGATCCGAGCGACCTTCGTTCATCCAGTACATCACGCAATCAGGATTGTTACAGTGGGCGCCGTGGCCTTCGGTGTCCTTGTGCACGTCTTTCATCGGGAGACCGTTGTCCACTAAGCCAAGCGCGTGACCGATCTCATGCACAAGCGTCGCTTGCTCCACATAGCGTGGAACAAAACCCGCGGCACTCACACCCGTCTGGCGAACCACATCTTTAAAGATTGCCACCACCGTCGTGCCACCCATGGACACGCCCACCGTCGTTGGACTATCGGCCGTTCCGTCGTTAAACACACCGGCCAAGAAAACCACATAAAAGTAAGTCTCTGTCGTCGCTGAGCGCCCCGTGCGATGTTTCTCGGCCAGCTTCAAAATATCTTCCGCCGTCCAGCTCGCCTTTCCTTGCACCGGCAGCTCTTTCATCGCCGCCAACTGCTTCGGTACCGTGATCGTCGGAATCACACTGCGACCTACAAAGAGCGCCGTGAGATTTCGCTCCAGCACTTCCCACAGGGCCACCGTTTCACCGGCGATGGTCAGAGTGTTGCCATCAGCAAATGGCTCTTGCCCGGACTCATAGGCCACTTCCACTACCAACTTAGAAGATGAAGTGAAGTAGTTCTTGGTCGTCTCGTAGGGATTGAGATTGCGCGCATCGCGGACGCTCTTGTCTTTACCGCAACCAAAGAAAACCAAAGCCATCATTATTAGGAAAAGACGCATGGAATCTTATCGGTAAGCGGGTTAGCATGTTTATATACATGGAGGGTATCTAATGAAAAACCACTGGAAGTTGCTTCTAGGGCTCGGTCTTGGCATTGTTGCCGGCACCTTCGCTCACGATTATCAGGATCTGGGCTGGCTCCAGACCTTGAACCAGAACCTGATCTTCCCCGTCGGACAAGTCTTTTTACGCCTCTTGTTCATGATCGTCGTTCCCATGGTGTTCTCGGCGCTGGTGTTAGGCGTCTATGATCTCGCCCGGGACTCCGGTGTCGGCAAAGTCGCTGGCATGACCCTCTTCTACACCATCATCGCTTCAACTGCGTCGGTGATCATCGGAATCGGGCTTGTGAATAGCATTCGCCCCGGCGACGGCTTCAACGTCGATCGCTCAGTGTTCGAAACTGCCAAGGCCAACGTCGACACCATCAGCACCAACGCTGGTAACGCCAAGAGCTTCGCCCAGGCCATGGTGGAAGTGATTCCCAAGAACCCACTGGATGCCGCCGTTCGCGCGCTCGATGGCGAAATGCTGGCCCTCATGTTCTGCGCGCTATTCTTCGGTTTCGCGTTCCACTTGTACCGCAAGGGCCGCGAGGGCGATCATCCCCTCTTGATCATGGGAATCTTTGACGAGATTTTCCAGGCCTCTCTCAAGATCGTTGATCTTGCCATGAAGCTTGCTCCCTACGCCGTATTCGCCATCGTTTTCCAGACAGCGTTTAAGTTCGGTCTCTCGATCTTTGAATCACTCATCTACTTCGCCGCCACCGTGGTGGTCGGTTTGTTGATTCAGCAATTTGTCGTCTACTCGTTCCTATTGAAAGTATTCGCGAAGCGGAACCCTTGGGATTTCTTCCGCAAGTGCCAGGACGTTTACCTCTACGCGTTCTCTACCAGTTCATCGAACGCCACGTTGCCGAAGTCCATCGAAGTCGCGGAAACCAAACTCGGCCTGACTCCTTCGATCTCCCGCTTCGTGCTCACCGTCGGAGCGACGGCCAACCAAAACGGGACCGCGCTCTTTGAAGGTGTGACAGTTCTCTTTTTGGCGCAAGTGTTCCAGGTCGATTTGAGCATGGGCCAGCAGTTGCAAGTGGTATTGATGTGTATCATCGCCGGTATCGGCACCGCGGGTGTACCCGGTGGGTCACTGCCGCTCATCATGATCATCATGAACTCAGTGGGGATTCCTGCCGAAGGGATTGCCTTGATTCTTGGTGTGGATCGCTTCTTAGATATGTGCCGCACGACTTTGAACGTCAGCGGTGATCTCGTGATCGCAGCACTCGTCGATAAAAAACCTAGTTAAGATCAGGCTTGAGGCAGGCGCCGAAAAAACCGGCGCCTGTATCGACTCGGCCTTCTGATTTCAGCGGAACATCTCCCAGCACACCTGTGGCCGAAGCGAGCGGAAGACGAATGGTCTGTCCGAGGCCCTGCGTAATGCCTTTGTTAAGCGCATTCATCACCGTCTCATTAAACATCGCTCCGCTCTGAAGCGCAAAGCGAGCTGTACCAGGAACGACTTTCCAATTCACTTTTGGCGAGTCCACGCAGAAGTCACCGTTGTGACAGGCCTTGGCCTTGAAATCAAAGTTGATGTTCAGATCTCCACCGAACTTTCCAATGCCGAAGAAGCCGTTATGAAAACAGCTCTCGACCTTTACCGACGTCGCGTAACGTTTCGTGGCGGTGACGTAGCGTAACTGCGGCGGCTCTTTCAGGTAGCAACCTAGGCCCGACATATTGAGGTAGCACCCGGTGCCCTTCGCCATGCCACTGGAGTAGTACACCGGCTGACCCGCGCTATTACGCTCAGGTACAAAAGGACCACGACCCGACTCACACATCTGGCCGTTCTCCCACATCTTGCGAAGAAGCGCGTTCATATCATTGAGATCGGTATAAACCTGAATCGGGCAATTAGGAATCGAGCGACCTTCGTGGGCCGAAGGTGAATTGGCATCACAAAGATCCGGCAACGAAAGTCCCACACCGGTCATGGCGTTTCCAAGATTGGCCTGCAGCTCGGCAAAGCGCGGGAGATTCGCATGAGTCTGTGCAACAGTAATACCGTTAATCAGGGTTTCGACGTCTTCCACATCCCAGTCTGAATCCGGAAGTGTCTTTAGTTGGTCTCTGATCCGGGAAAGGCGTTGGCGAATGCTCTCCGAGGTCACGTTGGTAGAGTCGTCGCCACCTTGAAAGATCGCATATCTCAAATCACTTTCTGAAAAAAAGTAGTCGAGCGTGGTGTCCTGTGTGACCAGGCCACCGGAGATGTCCGGATTTTCCAAACCGATGCAACTATGATCTGCCGGAATCCGTTTGCCCATTTTTTGAATGACCGCACACTCAAGCACGGCCACCGCATCCAGCGCTTGCACATTCGCCAGACTCATCTCGCTCATCACCGAGGCCGCGTCCACACGAAGCGAGCGACCTGGGCCGGTCTGTGTTCTTAGCTGTTCGACGCTGGTACGCACTTGCAGCGCCAGCACGTCGGAGAGACTTTTCTTTAACCCTTCTTCGATCGAACTGCGCATCGGCTGGACGAGCACGGGAAGAACTTCACCTTGAATGGCCTCGAGGTCACTCGCCGCATAACCGCCGAGTCCGTCGACGCGCACTTGACTCGCCATCTCGCGGAGCATGTTATCAGAGAAGATGACGCCGTCTTGGACTTCGAAGCGAATGTCTTCCAGCGGTTCCGTCCCCGCGAAGTTCACCTTCGCGCTCAAGCAAACCTCGCGCGGCTGGTCCAGCGTGGGATTGATGTTGTTAATGGTGATGTTGCTATCACTCAACTGCGTCCCCGCGGTGTCCATCTGGATCGAGGTCGCCATGGTGAGCGAGAGTTCGTTGATCATGAAGCACATCTTGAGGCGCTCGTTCTCGATAGTCACAGACCGAGGAGCGGTGGTCAGTTTTTGAATCTGCAAGGGCGACGGAAATGAAATCCCCGTCGGGTAAATCGACTCGACTCCAGCGCACTTACCGACTTGCTGATTGCCTTCGAGGATGGCGCAAGGAAGCTTGAAGCACATCTGCTCCCGGACTTTCGGGTGGAGATTCTTGTCTGCGCACAGGCCTTGAGCTTCGCACTTAAGATTGGCGTAAAGCGGATCGCCCTCGGCTTTCTCGCGTACACAGACCTCTCGTGAGTGCGGCATCCCCAATGGCTTGAGATCGTAGGGACGCTGAACGATGCCGTTAAAAAAATTCGAATCGACCGCGCTCTCAACCAGCGGCAATAGAAACGGCAATGAGGCATTGCTAGTCTGGCTCGAAAGCACATTACTCGCGACCTCGACTCTCACCAACTTCGAAGCACACTTCGCCTCACCAAAACACGGCTGAGCGTGCGCTTGCACACTAACAAGGAGACTGAGGATAAAAAGGAGCTTCGCCATCGTGGGCTTATCGGCAACTACCGGCCGGAAGTGAGCTGGACTATCTCTACTGTTTTCGTCGGGATACCCACAGCGTCTTTTCGACTTCGGCGATGGTTGTACCCTCGCTATTTTTGATTTCAACGGGCAGCATGCGCTCGGTTTTCCCATGGGCCAGGACATCGGCCTTGATGGATTCAACTAAATCATCCGTGATGAAAAACTCTGCGTGCACGCGCCCCTTACCCGGTTTGCGAAAGCGAATGCTCGCGGCCTTGTCCCACACGATATAGTCTCGGCCCAAAATCTCGATGAGCATCAGCATGTACCAAGGATCGGTCATGCTATAGAGCGAACCGCCGAAGTGAACGCCGACATAATTGGTGTTGAGCCTGGTCAGCGGCATTTCGACTCGGACATGCTTGAAGTCCGGTGCGAGTTTCGTAAGGCGAATGCCGGCCCCCAAGAATGGAGGCCAGACATTGATCGCTTTAAAGAGAAGATGTTTGGGTATTTTTCGCCAGTTCACTTTTGCAAGAATAGAACAGACCAGTAGACGCGGCCAGAACGATCACTCGAAACACCAACGCCCATGGCGTTGAAGCGTGGGTCGAGCAACATTGCGCGGAAACGATTGCTGGTCATCCAGCTGTTGAATGCGGCCTGGGCGTTAAACTGATCACGGGCCACGAGTTCAGCGCAATCATTGCCGCCGCCTGAATTACGACGGGCACGCATGCAGCGCTCTTGCACACCGAAGTGGCCATAAGGGATACGACCTTCGGCCATATCTTCAGCGTGGATGTCGGCTTCGTTATCCATAACGACCGAACGGAAAAGTGAGCGGGAACGGCCGGCCTTGCGGTACTTGTTAATCATCTTGTAGAGTTCGACTTTGGCGCCATCTTCAGAAACAACCGGGTTTCTGTAGCCCTGAGGACCGTCACTGCCGCCGCTAGAATTTTTTCCGCAGCTGATGGCAAACAACGAAATCATCAAAACAATGCTGATATGCTTCATAACACTTCCTTTTGTAGAGGAAGTTCAGACTAGGAAACATATCCCGACTGTTCTACTCAAAAAAACTTACTCTGCGCTAAGTCATTTAAAATTCAGCGTTTCTCGGTGTTCTTGGAAAGGGAATCACATCTCTGATATTCGTCATTCCGGTGATGTACATCACCGCTCGCTCGAAACCCAAACCAAAACCAGCGTGTGGCACACTGCCAAAACGACGCAAATCCATGTACCACCAGTAGTCTTCCGGCTTGAGATGCATCTCTTTCATGCGGGTCTCGAGCTTACCGTGATCGTCTTCACGCTGGCTGCCGCCGATAATTTCGCCAACTCCTGGCACCAAAATATCCATGCAGCGCACAGTTTTACCGTCAGAGTTTTGCTTCATATAAAAGGCCTTGATGCCCTTCGGGTAATCCGTCACGATGGTCGGCTTCTTATAGTGGATCTCACACAAGTAGCGCTCGTGCTCTGTTGCCAGGTCGCCGCCCCACTCCGGTGCCGCGAATTCAAACTTGTGACCGCCGGCCTGCGCCTTTTGCAAAATCTCCACGGCCTCAGTGTACGTCACGCGCGCAAAGGGCGATGAAGCCACATGCGCGAGAGTCTCGAGCAAGGTCGGATCATTTTTTTGTGAAAGAAGCGCCAGCTCATCTGGGCATTTTTCCATGGCGGCCTTGATCATGAACTGAATGTAATCGCGGCCGAGATCGGCCACATCATCCAAATCAGCAAAGGCGACTTCCGGTTCGATCATCCAGAACTCAGACAAGTGGCGAGCGGTGTTCGAATTTTCTGCACGAAACGTAGGCCCGAAAGTATAGATTTTACCGAGCGCGAGAGCGTAGCACTCCCCTTCCAACTGGCCTGTGACGTTCAAGAACGTTTCACGAGCGAAGTAGTCCTTAGAGAAATCTACTTTGCCCGCGACTTGCGGAGCACCGTTCACCGGGAATGTTGAAACGCGGAACATCTCGCCGGCGCCTTCGCCATCACTTGAGGTGATGATCGGCGTATGGAGATAGTAGTAGCCGCGGCCATCGAAGAAATCGTGCGTGGCCTTGGCGAGCACGTGACGAATGCGGAAAACCGCGCTGAACAATTGTGTGCGGCCACGCAAGTGCGCCTGTTCACGCAAGAACTCGAGAGAGGTTTCTTTTTTCTGGAGAGGATAATCTTCCGGCACAGTACCAATCACCGTAATGGCTTTCGCCTGCATTTCAACAGACTGACCCTTTCCTTGGCTCGCGACCACCAACCCGCTGATCTCTACAGAGCTGTGGAGACCGAGTTTAATGATTTCTTCGTAGTTCGGAAGAGCGAGATCGACCACCACTTGAAGATCTTTCTGGCATGAACCATCGTTCAGCACCAAGAACGAGAATTTCTTCCCGCTGCGAAGACTTTTAATCCAACCTTTCACGGTGTGCGTTTGCTCAACAGGGGCCGTGGTCAGAAGAGTTTTTACGGAGGTGAAGTTTTGTAGCATGAGCGCCTCTTAGCGTTGTGGGAAAATGTGGTGAAGAACTTCTTGGGTCTGGTGCCACTTCAAACGTGGGCCATACTGTGACACTACTTTCGATGCCGACGCCGAAGCGAGTTTGCCTGCTTCCGCGAAATTATGTCCGTGAGTGATGGCGTAGAGAAACGCGCCGGCAAACATGTCGCCTGCTCCGTTACTATCAATCGCCTTCACAGGGAAAGCCGCCACGTCGATAAAGTTTGTGCCATCGAAAAGCAAAGCGCCCTTCTCACCACGAGTGATAACAAAAGTCTTGGCGACTTTTTTGAGCGCTTCGCGAGCGACCATTAAATCGGTGGTATTGGCAAATGCACAGGCCTCGGCTTCGTTGCTAAAAAGGAGATCAACACCTTTCGCGCCCAACATATTTTTCATGCCGTCGCCGAAGAACTGCACCATCGCCGGATCAGAGAACGTGAGTGCCGTTTTTACGCCGTTTTTCTCAGCGAGCTCTCGCGCAGCGATCGCCGCTTTTTGGCCAGTCGGCGAAGCCACCAAGTAGCCTTCGATGTAAAGATACTGACTGTCTTTAAGGTGACTCTCCACCAATTCTGCATCTGAGAATGTAGAAGTGATGCCCAAGAATGTGTTCATGGTGCGTTCGGCGTCTTTGGTGACCATCACGAGGCATTTGCCGGTGGTGCCGGGAGGACGCTTGTCGGCAAGGTTCGAATCCACGCCCGATTCTTTCAGATCTTCGGCGTAGAAATCACCCGTTGAATCATTGGCTACTTTGCATGAGTAAAAAGTTTTACCGCCCATCTGGGCCACGGCGATCACGGTGTTAGCAGCACTGCCACCGCACTGACGCTTGAGCATGGATTGACCGAGGGCTTTCAAGAGGTAGTCCTGGCGGTCTTCTTCCACTAAGGTCATGCGACCTTTATCGATAGAGTGATCGTTTAAGAAGGCATCTTGTACTTCAAATTCCATATCCACCAAAGCGTTACCGATGCCGTAGACGTCATATTTTTTCATGGGGTCTCCCTGTAGATGCGCGTGCGATATTTTAGAAGAAGAATCAGGGCAAGTACACGTCGAAGCGCACGGCCTTACCTTCTTGGGCGAAGGCGACACCGGGCAACAGCTCGCTCGATTTAGGCGGACGCTTAATGATGAGACGTTTTTTTTGCGCGCGCAGACTCTCGGCGACCTCGACGGCATCCGCGTCCTGACCGACAACCTCTCGGAATATCCGCATCTCCTTGCGCGGCAGGGCCTTTTTCGAAACTTCACTATACATAGGATCGAAGTAAATTATGTTCGCATCCTGCGGAATCCCGAAGGTTTCTAGATCCAGCGTCCATTTGGATTTCACTGTATGCTGCCAAGCCTCATAGGCCCTTAATAGCATAAGGGCAGGCACCGGATGACGCTCCCAAGAATGTACACGACAGCCAAAGGCGAGCAACTGCAAGCTATCTCCCGCTAAACCACACGTCGCATCCAAAACAAAAGGAAGCTCTGCACCCTTTACACCTAAGGCGCGATAGAGCGGTTGATCACGAAATGAAGTCAGTGTGCGCTTCCATTGCAGAAATTCTTTCTCTAAATCTAAAAGAACCGGACGTTCGTCCTCGTCGGGAGAAAGCAACTCCCAACCGTCGGGAGTTTGACGTAAGACATGCTGCAAACCCAGGGACTGCAGGCGGCCCAACAAAGCTTGTTCGATCGAAACGACACTCAAGAGAAGTCCTTAACAAAAGGTCTACAGAAGCATTAAACTGGCGCTGCAATCCGACACCCTCTGTAGACTGGTTTTAGCCCATTTACCAAGGAACTTCCATGGCCGTTATGCCACTGAACTATCGCCCTGAATCTCTCCAGCGCGAGACGCACCCTTATTACATCGGCGCCAGCGATGCTGATATCCAAAGCATGCTGAAGACCTTAGGGCTCAATACCCTCGAGGAACTTTACTCTCACATCGCCGCTGATCATAAATTTAAGGGCCCGCTCAATATGCCTCGAGCGATGGGTTACCAAGAATTGGTTGAGCACGTGAACGCGCTTGCTGCAAAAAATAATCCACGTCCGAGTTTTATCGGCGACGGTCTTCCTCACTATAAAGTGCAAGATATCGTCGGTGCGATTTGTAGCATTCGTGGTTTGACCACCGCCTATACGCCTTACCAGCCGGAGCGCTCACAAGGCACCTTGCAAACTTTGTGGATTTACCAATCTTTGATTTCTCAGCTGACAGGCTTCGAAGCCGTAAACGCTTCGTTGTACGAGCGCTCCACATGCTTGTACGAAGCACTTCTATGCGCCCAACGTATCGTGAAGAATTCGACGACGGCGTTGGTGTCGGAAGCCATGTACCCGGGCGATCTCGAAGTTCTCGAAACTCACGCGCGCGAAACGGGTCTCACCATTCGCCGTGTGCCGATTGATCCAGCGACGGGTCTCACGAGCCTTACGCAGTTAAAAAATATTCTCTCAACCAGCACCGGCATCGCTTGTGTTGCGTTCCCGCAGTTGAACACATTCGGCAATCTTGAAAACGTCGATGCTCTGACTGATCTCTGCGCTGAGAGCGGCGTGAAGTCTATTGCCATCATTGATCCGATGCTCTTGGGGCCTAACGGCCTTAAGCCGCCGGTCGCCTTTGGTAAGAAAGGCGCTGACATGTTGGTGGCTGAAGGCCAGCACTTGGCCCTCGGTCCTAACTTCGGTGGGCCTGGCCTTGGAATTTTTGCCATCCGCTACACCGATCAAGATAAAAACTCGATCCGCTCAACCGCCGGCCGTTACGTGGGTAAGGCGCTTGATAGCAAAGGCCGTGAGTGCAAAGCGCTCATCCTTTCAACTCGCGAGCAACATATCCGCCGCGAGAAAGCGACCTCGAATATCTGCTCAAACCAAAGCTTCGTGGCCTCTCTCGCCGGTGCGTGCATTCTTGCTCGCGGTGATGAAGGTTTTGCTCATGCCGCCAAAGCTGGTCATGACGGCATCCGTAAACTTGTCAGCGAACTCACCAAGTGTGCGGGCGTGACCTTGAAATTCCCACAGACACCTGTGTGGAACGAAGTGACCTTGAAGCTCCCTGTCGCTACCGCCTTGGTTCTCGCCGAAGCACGTGCTGCGGGCATTCATGCAGGTGTGGACATCTCAACTCGCTTTAACTCCATCACCGGCGAAAATCTATTGTTGCTCGCCGTCTCTGATGTGCAAACCGATGCGCAAATCCAGCAGCTGGTGAAATTCTTCCACGCCAAATTCGGCGCGACTGCTGCAGCACAAACCGTTGCGGCCGTACCGATGAGCGATCGTCGCACCGACAGCCCAGAAATCCCGAAACTAGCGGCCGATGATATCGTTTCCTACTACAACAAACTCGGCTCACAGAACTTGAGCCCGGATGATGGCATTTACCCACTGGGTTCATGCACCATGAAGTACAACCCGTACATCAATGACTACGCGGCTTCTCTTCCTGGCTTCACTGATGTGCATCCAGAAGCACCACTTGCCGACGTGCAAGGCTCACTGGAAGTTCTCTGGGAAATCCAAGAGATGTTTAAAGCGATCACTGGTCTTGCGGCCGTGACCACGCAACCTCTCGCGGGCGCTCAAGGTGAGCTCGTGGGTCTTAAGATGTTCCAGGCCTACCACCGCTCGCGCGGCGAAGGTGATACGCGTACAACAGTGATCATTCCTCGTTCAGCTCACGGAACCAATCCGGCGAGCGCCACCATGGCAGGCTACGAGACTCGTCTCATCGAAGCTCTTCCGAACGGTGAAATGAACATCGAGCAGCTCAAAGAAATCCTCGCCACCGATGGCGCGAAAATCGCCGGCATCATGGTGACAAACCCGAACACCGCGGGAATTTTTGAGACCGGCTTCGCGCAAATGAGTGAGATGATCCACGCGGCCGGTGGTCTCGTGTACATGGACGGCGCTAACATGAACGCCGTGGCTGGGATTGTGAATCTCGATGCCATCGGCGTGGATGCGGTTCACAACAACCTTCACAAAACTTGGACCATCCCTCACGGCGGCGGCGGCCCTGGTGATGCCATGGTAGCGGTTTCTCATCGCCTGAAAGATTTCTTGCCGGGTGTGCAGATCACCAAGAGCGCTGACGGTTCTTTCGGATTGTCACGCACGTCAAAAACCTGCGGTTCGTTCCATCGTCACTTCGGCAACTTCGCTCACAAAGTGCGTGCCTACACGTACATCAAAGCTCTCGGAGCCGAAGGTGTTCGTAAGATGAGTTCAGTCGCTGTGCTCTCAGCTCGCTACCTCTATGCGAAACTTGCTGATCAGTACCCCACACTTCCAGCCGGCTCGGAGTCATCGCCGCGCATGCACGAGTTCATTTTGACTTTGAGTCCAGAAACATTCACGCGGATTGAGAAAGTCGGCGGCGTTCCGAAGGCGAACACGATTGCTCGCATCGGAAAGCTGTTCTTGGATTTCGGATTCCACGCCCCAACGGTGGCGTTCCCAGAACAATACGGGTTGATGATTGAGCCGACGGAAACTTATAACAAAGCAGAGCTCGACCAATTCGCAGGAGTGGTGTCGCAGATCCTCACTCTCGTGAATGAGCATCCGGAAGTTCTTCGTACCGTTCCTCACTTCACACCGATCGATCGCGTGGATGAAGTGACGGCCAACAAGACGCCGCAGTTTGCTGAGAAGATCACCAAGCATCTTCCGAAGATTCTTCCGGACCGCGTGGATGTCGCGCGTTTGCGCAAGAGCACGCCAGGAGATCTGTGTGAAATGATTCTTGAGGCCCATAAGAAAGAAGAAGCCGGAACTCGTTAATTCAATTCGCATTAGGAAGATCCTCACAATCGTGGGGGTTTTCCTGATACGCACTTTCTTTACAACCTGAGTCAAACCCCCTATCTTCGTCCTTTAAGGACTATTTATGGCCATTCTTCCTCGCTGCACGTTCGCGATTATTTCCCACCCGGATGCGGGTAAAACCACCATGACTGAGAAACTTCTCTGGTTCGGTGGTGTCGTGCGCGAAGCTGGCATGGTGAAATCAAAATCTGGCGACTACGCCAAATCCGACTGGATGGAGCTCGAAAAGCAACGTGGCATCTCGATTACTTCATCGGTGATGAGTTTTGAGTACAACAACCGTGCTCTTCACTTGCTGGATACCCCTGGCCACAAAGACTTCTCGGAAGATACTTACCGCACACTCACGGCCGTTGAGTCTGTGCTGATGATGATCGACTCCGCTAAAGGCGTGGAAGAACGAACCATCAAGTTGATGGAAGTTTGTCGTATGCGTGCGACTCCGATCGTCACGTTCATGAATAAATTTGATCGCGAAGCCTTGGATCCTTTTCAACTGATCGACGATGTAGAAAAAATCCTCGGCATTCAGTGTGTGCCGATGACTTGGCCAGTGGGTTCAGGGATCGACTTCCGCGGCGTCTATGACTTCCAAACGAAGTCTATTTTATCGTTTAAAGATGCCCGCGATCCTTTTGCGCCGACTTTCATCGACGCTTCTGATCTCGATGCTCCTCACATCAAAGAATTTCTTGGCGAGCGTATCTTGAAGCAGTTCCGCGAAGAGCTCGAGATGACGACCATCATGCCTGACTTCGATGTGGAGATGTATCTCGCTGGTAAGATGAGCCCGGTGTTTTTCGGCTCAGCCTTGAAAAACTTCGGTGTGAAAGAGACCCTCGATAAAATCACAGAAGTGGCCCCAACTCCACGACCACGTGAAGCAGTCCTGGCCCCTTATGATTCAAGTGCCAATAAAGTCACCATCACTCCTGACGATCCAGAGTTCACTGCCTTTATCTTTAAAATTCAAGCGAACATGGATCCCAAGCATCGCGACCGTATTACTTTCATGCGTGTGTGCTCAGGCAAATTCACCCGCGGTGATAAAATCTATCATGTGCGTACAGGCAAAGAGATGCGTGTAGCGACTCCACTGATGTTCCAAGCACGCGATCGTGAAATCGTGGAAGATGCTTATCCAGGGGATATCATCGGTTTGCACGATACCGGCAAATACCAGATCGGCGATACATTCAGCATGGGCAAAAAACTCATTCGCTACACTGGCATTCCAAACTTTGCACCTGAACTCTTCATGCGCGTGATGTGCAAAGATCCGATGAAGGCCAAGCACCTTGAAAAAGGTTTGGCACAACTTTCAGAAGAAGGCGCCACGCAGCTCTTCATCCGCAGAACCGCCAACGAAAAAATGCTCGGCGCTGTCGGTGCCCTTCAGTTTGAAGTTGTGAAGTTCCGCTTGATGGATGAGTACGGCATTGATGCGACTTATGAGAGTGTCGCTTGGCAGGGTGTGCGTTGGCTCAAGTTTGTCGACGAAGAAGCCAAGAGCGATTTCGTCTCAAACTACAACTCATTCATCATGCATGATCGCGAAGACCGCGTGTGCTTTGCTGTTCGTACTGAATGGGATTTGAAGCTCGCCCAAGAGAAGAACCCGAAAGTGCAATTCTACAAGAACTCAGACTACGTCGATTAGCGCTGAAGGCTTTTGAGCGTGTCACGCCATGAGGATTCAGGGACTGCCACGTTGTTGCAGTCACGCTTGTTGAACACGGGACATTGCACCCCGTGACGAATCTCGGCCACGGTAATTCCCACCACTGTCCATTTGCCATTGATCTCTTTCAAGAGCGGCCCACCTGAACTACCACGTCCGGTTGGGACATCGTGAAAGATCAACCCTTGAACATCGAAGCCTTTGCCATGACCACGGGTTTTATTATTCAAGAGCGAGATGCCGTAATTCTTTGCGATGGGATGAGTGACGTCATAACCAGGCACACGCAAAATCGCTCTATGCATTTCAACGGCCCCAAGAGTTCCTGTGGGTAAAAAACCAGTGGTGCTGCCCAGAGCTTTTTTAAGTTTCAAGATCGCCCAGTCTTGCAGCCCATTGGGTGCCGCCGCGGGATCAACGACAAAACTTTCAACTTCACTGGTTTCACCGACGCTCGCGCCATACTGATAGTGTGAATGAAAGCGTACATGAGTCGCCGGGATGAGTGCAAGATCGCGCATAAGACAGTGAGCGGCCGTGAGCACGAGATCAGGGCCGACCAAAACGCCAGTACAGACCTGGCCATCAAAGCCTTCAATCAAACCCACGGCCGAATAAGGAAGCCCTGCAGGTGATTTCACCAACACGCGCGAGTCTGCCCCGATCACCATGGCGGAGACCATGCTAGGCACTAGCATCAATAAAACGAGGAGCTTTAACATGTTAGGGATAATAACCCGCCCCCAGAATCGGGGGCGGGTGAGAGTAAAACTTATAGAGCTTAGAACTGGTAAAGCGCGCCTACAGAGCCTTTCCAGCCCTTGAAATCACGGACTTCGTCTTTGTCGCCGCCAGCTTCAGTATCGTAACCCTTAGACCAGAAACCGCCCATGGCCGCGTAAACCACGAGGGTGTCATTGATCGGGCTTACAAGGAACTTAACGCCTACATCGACGACCCAATTAGGATCGATTTCGTTAGTATCAGCGCCGTCTTGGTCAATGTCATATCCGCCGACACGAGTAAGACCTGCGTGACCGCGGAAGTCGAGCCAAGGAAGCATGTTCTCTTGGAAGCTGTAAGACACATCAAGATCGTAGCTGCTGTCTTTTTCTCTCTTATCTCCGTTATCAAGTTTCGCCTCAGCTTCGCCCAAAACTTTCAAGTTTGCAGCGAAGTTCCAGTGAGACGTACCGTTCTTTTGGCCAAAACGTGCGCCAATTTTGTAAGTGGCACCGCCGTAAGAAGCCGTGAACTCTTCGTCATTGTCACTGCCTTCAAGATCAATCAGGTCAGGTGAGTAAGCCGCGAGGATATCGAGGTTGTAAGTGGCAGAGGCTTGATCCATCACACGAAAGGTGCCCTTCAACGTAGGGTTGAGAGGACCAAGAGTATCGGTGCTATCGCCGCCTTTGATTTTATCTTCGCCAGCAAGCTGGTGCTCATACTGAACACCCAAGTAAAGAGCATCAGTCAAACCAAAGCCCAATTCCTGAGAAAGGATCGTGTTGTGAGTCGTGACCTGAGTTTCGGCCTTATTAATGTTGTACTCAGAGCCTTCAAAGTTGAAAGCCGTTTCACCGTAAAGTGTGCCAGCGTTCGGAAGGTACATAAGGTCGACCAACTGGCGATCAGCGGCCTGTGCCAACGATCCAACCAACAAAAATGCTAACAACAAAAAGCGCATGGCAACTCCCTAGTTACGATTAAGACAGTTCAAGTCTTCGAATGATTGTTTAAGACGTTTTACAAAACTTTCCTCGCCATGACGGAGCCATACACGAGGATCGTAGAATTTTTTATTGGGAGCATCGGCGCCTTCCGGATTACCCAGCTGACCTTGCAAGTAGTCCTTCTTGTTCGCATAGAAGGCACGGATGCCATCCCAGAAGGCCCACTGCAAATCGGTATCAAGATTCATCTTCACAGCACCATACTCAATGGTCTCGCGGATTTCTTCACGAGTTGAGCCGGAGCCGCCGTGGAAGACAAAAGAAACTGCATTGTGGCCGGTGTTGAATTTCTTCTGAATGAATTCTTGTGAGTTCTTCAAGATCTTTGGCGTGAGCTTTACGTTGCCTGGCTTGTACACACCATGCACGTTGCCGAATGACGCTGCGATGGTGAAGTTGCTGCCCACTTCACGCAAAGTAGCGAACGCTTCAGACACTTCCGAGGGCTGAGTGTAGAGCTTCGAGCTATCGACATCCGAATTATCCACGCCATCTTCTTCCCCACCGGTGACGCCGAGTTCGATCTCGATGCCGGTGTGAATCGCATTCATGCGACGGAAGTACTTGGCTGAAATTTCCAAGTTCTCATGCAACGGCTCTTCGGAGAGATCGAGCATGTGAGATGAAAACAGCGGACGCTTCGTATTTTTGAAATTCTCTTCGCCGGCCGCCAACATGTGGTCGATCCACGGAAGAAGTTTTTTCGCGGCGTGATCGGTGTGCACGATGACCGGCACGCCGTAGTACTCGGCCATCAACTGGATGTGGCGAGCGCCTGAGATCGCACCCAAGGCCGCAGCTTTATCAGTTTCGAGCTTCAGGGATTTGCCGGCGTAGAACTGACCGCCGCCATTTGAAAACTGAATGATGACGGGAGAATTAACCGACTTCGCCGTTTCGAGAACAGCGTTGATGGTGTTCGTACCGGTGACGTTGACCGCTGGCAAAGCAAACTTCGTTTCTTTGCAGTGCTGATAAAGATCTTGTAATGCCTGACCGTAGACCAAACCTGGCTTAAATTGACTCACGAGAACCTCCCCGATCTTTTGACGGATGCGCGATGATTGTATGAGAATTTAGTCATCTCCGGCAAAAGGAAATCCAGGTGATTGCTCGTCAAGATTTGCTTAATTACTTTCAGACGCTGCTCTCTCCTGAGCTTTTCGACGACTACGCACCTAATGGTCTGCAAATCGAAGGTAAGGAGCGCGTCAAAAAAATCGCCTTTGCTGTCTCAGCAACGCAAGATTCACTTAAGGAAGCGCTCGCCTGGGGTGCCGATGCCTTAGTGGTTCATCATGGTGTTTTGTGGCGCCACCAAGGTGCGCGCACCATTACCGGCGCTTGGGGCCAGCGGATCAAGCTCGCTTTGCAGAATGAACTCAATCTCATCGCCTATCATCTGCCACTTGATGGCCATCAAGAAGTCGGCAACGCTGTGGCCCTGGCCCAGGCCTTGGGAATGCAATCCTTGTCGCCCTTTGCTCTTCACAAAAAGCAACCTCTGGGTGCTCAGGGAAAACTGGCCGCTCCCATGAAGGTCACAGATTTTCAAAATCACTTGGCGAATGTGCTTCAGCATCCTGTCACAGTGGCCACCAGCAACGGCCAGGCGCTTATTAGCAACGTTGGGATTATCACTGGCGGTGCGAATAATGATTGGAGTAAGGCACTCGACGCTGGCCTGGATGCCTACATCACCGGCGAGATCTCAGAATACAACTGGCATGATGCCCGGGAAGCCGGACTCCACTACTTCGCCGGCGGCCACCATGCTACCGAGAAGTTTGGCCCACAGTCCTTGATGGCACGCTTAAAGCGCGACCATCCAGGACTTGAGATGAAGTTTTTTGATTCCGCCAATCCGGCGTAGATTACTTCTTACGAACCAAGAAGAAGTGTTTGCCGCGCACGTTGGTGTTGTACGCCGTGAACTCAGCTTCGTCGCCGTAGCCAAAGTACATATCGACACGTGCGTTGCCTTTGATGGCCCCACCCGTATCTTGCGCCATAAAGAAACGCGAGAAGGGTTTGAATACGGTGCGGCCTTCATCGTCTTTTACCGGACGAGTGGCCTGCACAAAGCTGATGGCACCTGAGTGATTGTAGACTGTCATGTCGATCGCCATCGAGCGACCTTGCGTGAGCGGAATATTGTCGACGCCCAGAGGCTCTGAGTCCGTGAACTTGAAGAAAATATAAGATGGGTTTGAAGCAAAAATCTCGCGGGCCTTGCTTGGATTTGCCTCGATGTACGTGCGCTGGGCATCGACACCGCGATTGCCGACTTCCAACATCCCGTTGGCCACCATGTAGTGGTAAACGAACTTGAAGCTCAAACCGTTCTCACCTGCGTAAGAGACGTAGTACATCTTCTCACCTTCAGGAGTCGGCACGCGAACACGGCCTCCACCTTGAACGTGCAAAAGATAAATGTCGTAAAGCGACTCTTTAATCCAAACCAACTCAAGACCTTTACCGGCCAGTGCTCCATCAAAATCAATTTTCTCGCGAGAGAGCACACGATCAGCCGCCGAAGCCGGCAAGGCGTAGAGCGGATAAGGATGATCCGCATCTTGCACTAAAGAACCGTTCAAATCAGGTGAGTAGTAAGCAGTGAAGGTACTTGGAGTTGAGGTGCCATGGCCTGGTTCAGAACTCTTCGTAACTGGGCGGTAGATATTGAAGCGATCATTAATCGCGTCGCTCATCTGTGCTGAGCACACAGATTCTGCCCCGCCATCACTCAAACAAGTTTTGTACTTTTGAATAAACTCTAAGAAAAGTTCCGCCGACAATTTGAGATCATTCATCGTGTAGGTGTCGGCCCCATACTTGATCTTGCGATTAAGCGTAGAACGTTGAGCGAGGTTTTCGATTTGGCGAGTGAGGGCCAACTCCATATTCTCCCAGTTCATATCGTCACTGAAACTGAGGCGCTGGAGGACCTTCGCGGTCGGCGTGATGATCGTGGTTTGCGCAAAAGCGGCAGACACAACGAATGACAAAATCACGAAAAAACAAAATTGCTTTTTAGTCATGGGGAGTTCTCTATTGTTATATTCAGGCCAAGAATATCTAGGTTCGACGTTTTGTGTCAAACTTTGAAAGCCTTAAAGAATCTTACCGAGTAATAGCAACTCGGCATTCTTCCAAGGTCGGCAAGCGACTTCTAAGTAGCCGTATTTCTTGTAAAAATTTACGTTACGGGCCGAGGCCGCCGTGATCAGATGAACACCTGAATCACCTAAAGCGGCCAAATGCTGCTCGAGAGCGGCCAAGAGTTGACCGCCCAAGCCCTTGCCTTGCGACGCAGCGCGGCAATTAATATGAAGATGGGCCGGGTACTGCTGATAGCAGTCTTTGAATAGTGCGAGGTGCGCGGCCCAAGAAGCCTCACTCGCCAGTATATCTCGCTGAGCGATGATATAACCCAACACTTGATCACCCTCGATTGCCACAAAAGCAATCTGCGATAAATAGGCATCGAGGTACTGATGTTGAAATTGGCGACGCTCTTCTTCGCTGGCGAATTCTTTACGCGCGCTGGTTTCCCAAAAAACTTCTTCGACTTGTTTAAGATCGTTTGCTTGATAAGGACGAATCAAGCACGCACCCACGCCATCACTTTACGAGCGCTGCGCTCTTGCGGGGGAAAACTGCGTACATCAATTTTATCGTCCCAAGGTTTCTCGGTGATCCACAACAAACCGTGGTCCGCGAGAACTTCTTTGGCCCAAGCAAACTGAAACCACGCCAGCGGTGGACGCACCAACTGACAAAGGACATTGAAACTTTCTTGGCGAAAGAGTTCTTCATCGACTTTGATAAAATCTTCTACCACGTTGCCTTTGAGGGCCAGGATCGCATCTCGACGATGACGCCATACCGTGGTTTCACTTTCGCCCTTCCCTGCTAACGGCAAGAGTAAGTGCCAGCCTTCACCGGCAGCAAAAACTGCAGCGAGCATGGCATTGGAGTGACCGAACGCGGGCAAGTGACGAGTGTAGGTTTTTTCTAGTGCGGCCGCATGGAGAATGCCGCCTTGAAATTTGGCCGGCAAACTGGCTTGCGACTGCAAGTGATTCCAGAACAAGAAAGGCGCCGCCGACTTGCGTGCTTCCTCACCCATGTAATGGGCGGTGAGAAAACCCAGATCCATCTGTTCCAGCGCTTCAGTCAGCTCGGGAGAAAATTTCCAACCGTACTTAAGAGCAAAACGATGAGCGCGCAAAAAGCGCACCGGATCTTTGCGGAAATGATCGACGTTGCAGGGATGTAAAATACCCTCGCGCAAATGGGCCATGCCATTCAAAGGATCGAGCAGAGTCCAAGTCTTGCCGTCCCAACTCGCACCCATGGCATTCAAGGTGAAGTCACGACGGCCAACGGCTTCGGCAAAAGGCATCTTCCACGCCACTTTAGTTTCAAAGTCGCCGTGCCCGTAAGCATCTCGCTGGGGATAAATTTCAATTCGTGGTGGAGCAAACTGCCACTCCACGCGGGTTTCAGGATGAACGGCCTTCACCACATGATGAGACTGTGGCGTGAGCTGATGGCCCGTGCGCATGGCACTCAAGAGCGCCTGCCAACGAGTTTCACTGCCTTCGGTGTGATGAAGTTCAAAATCCCAATCGTGAATCTCTTCTTGCCCATGAGCGAGGTCGCGAACGGCGCCACCCACCAACACAGGCGTGAAGCCCATTGAGAGTGAGAGTCGCAAGAAGTCGTGGATCGGAGCGGGAATAAGTTCGGGAAGTCGTGCCAGCAAGGTCATTTCTTACCAAAGCTCTTACTGGTGCTCAAAAGATGCTGGTAGAGACCTTTCATCTTAAGGCCTTCGGCCTCTTCCACTCGCGTAGCAAAGCAGATGGTGTTGTTGAACACTTCACTGCCTTTGAGCGTTTTGATTTTGTCTTTGAAGAACGAACGATTCAATACGTGTGTAGGAACAACCGCCATGCCTAGACCGTCATAGACGCCTTGGAGGATTTTGCCGAATGAGTTCACCACCAAGCGACTGCGTACCTGACGGGGAATCGCTCCGAAATGCTCGCGGCACCAGCGGAAGAACAAGGGATCGTTTTCTTCGAACATGATCACCGGATGCTGAAGAATATCCTTCAGCTCAGATTTCTCCGTGATTTTGAAATTTTTGTTATCAGGGAACACAAGAACTGTGTGCTCTTCGTGCAAGACCCATTTCTCGGCCCAGGCCGGAACTTGGTAATCCGGCACGATCAAACAATCGATGTCCCCGCGCTCGAAGCGACGAATAAGATTCTCCGGAAAATCCATGCTGACTTTCACTTCGAGTTCTTCGTGTTCGTTCAGGTAATCAATAATCCGACTGGTAATCCAGCTCTTGCCGAGACCGGCGAGAGTGCCCACGTGCAAAGTGCCGCGCACTTCCTTAGCGTCCTGATGAATTTGATCAATGGTTTCGTCGATACGCTTGAGATACTGCTTCGCGACCTTAGCGAGCTTGCGCCCACCTTCGGTCAACGTCGCGTTCTTGCCTTGGCGAGCGAGCAATGGAAAGCCCACTTTACCTTCGAGAGTCTTCAATGTTTGTGAAACGGCCGATTGGGTGACACCCAGGGACTCAGCGGCTTTAGAAATACTGTCACTCTGTGAGAGCGCGATCAAAACCTGTAAATGGCTGCTTTCGTATTTCATAGGCCTTTAAATACAAAGGGACCAGGTTACCCCGGTCCCTTCGAGAAGATCGTTAAATCAATCTAGTCAGCACGCTCGTTCAGTTTTTCTTTACGATCGTTCATCACTTTCTCTTGAACGTGTGAAGGACATGGCTCGTACTTCGCGAACTCCATAGAGTAGCCCGCTTTACCAGCTGTACCTGAACGCAACGTTGTCGAGTAGCCGAACATTTCAGAAAGAGGAACGTGAGCGTTGATAACCGCGTCGCCGCCTTCAGAAGTTTCAGAACCGAGGATCACACCGCGACGTGAAGACAAGTCACCGATGACGAAACCTTGGAATTCTTGTGGGCTTTCCACTTCAACTTTCATGATTGGCTCGAGCAATACTGGCTGAGCTTTCTTAATCGCATCACGCATCGCCATACGAGCAGCAATACGGAACGCCATATCAGATGAGTCAACGTCGTGGTATTGGCCGTCTTGCAAGATCGCTTCTACGCCGATCACTGGGAACGCCGCCAAAGGACCTTTGTTCATAACGTCGTTGAAGCCTTTGTCACACGAAGGAATGAATTCGTTCGGGATAACACCGCCCTTAATTTCGTTCGTGAAGCGGTAGACTTGGTCTTCGCGCTCTTTACGGTCGTCGGCCAATGGCTTGATCTTGCCCGCAACTTTTGCGAACTGACCTGAACCACCGGTTTGCTTCTTGTGTGTGTATTCGAAGTTAGCTTCGCCGCGGATTGTTTCGCGGTAGTTAACTTGAGGAGCACCCACTTCTACTTCCGCTTTGTATTCGCGCTTCAAACGTTCAGTGTAAATCTCAAGGTGCAATTCACCCATGCCGGCGATACGTGTTTCGCCTGACTCTTCGTCAGTGAATACGTGGAACGTCGGGTCTTCTTTAAGGAAGCGCTGAAGGCCTTTGCCCATCTTCGCTTGCTGCTCTTTATCTTTCGCTTTGATTGAAAGCTCGATAACAGGGATTGGAATATGCATCCCTTCGCATGACAAGTGATCCAACTCTCCGCTGTCAGAAACGAAGGTATCACCCGAAGCACAGTCCACACCGATCATCGCGATGATATCGCCCGCGCAAGCGTAGTCGATGTTCTCACGGTCGTTTGAGTTCATGCGCACGATACGGCCGATACGAACACGCTTCTTCGTACGTGTGTTCAAGAGTGTATCACCCTTAGTCAAAGTACCTTGGTAGATACGTGTGTAAGTCAACTGACCGAACTGTTCGTCAGTGATCTTAAACGCCATACATACGAGGCCTTTCGCTGCGTCTGGAGAGAGGTCCACTTTCTCGCCTGTCTTGCTGTCGATCGCTTTTGGCGCTTCAGCAGTCAAAGGAGATGGGAGGTAACGAGCAACTGCGTTCAAGAGAAGTTGAACACCTTTGTTTTTGAAAGCTGAGCCCATGAATACTGGAGTCAATTTCAATGACTGTGTCGCTTCTTTGATTACACGGTGGATTGTTTCTTCTGTTGGCTCTTTGCCTTCGAGGAGATCTTCCATCATTTTGTCATCGAATGCAGAGATGGTGTCCAAGAGACCTTCGCGGTAGCTCTTCGCATTGTCGAGCATGTCAGCTGGAATCGCTTCTTCGCGTACTTTTTCGCCGTTCTCGCCGTCGAAGTAGTAGGCCTTCATGGTGATCAGGTCGATCATACCGACGAAGTTCTCTTCAGAACCGATAGGCACTTGCATGAGAACTGCGTTGTGGTTCAATTTTTCGCGAAGAGCTTTAACGCCGTTGAAAGCGTTAGCGCCCATGCGGTCCATCTTGTTGAGGAACGCGAGACGAGGAACGCGGTAACGCTTCATCTGACGGTCAACTGTGATTGATTGTGATTGAACACCAGCAACCGAGCAGAGAACCAAGATCGCGCCGTCAAGAACGCGCAATGAACGTTCTACTTCTACCGTGAAATCCACGTGTCCCGGAGTATCGATCAAGTTAACTTTAATGCC
>JAUKPS010102152.1:0-27013 GCA_032273165.1 Chlorellidium tetrabotrys | reverse complement strand
TGGGCCTGCAGTGGAAACCAGAAAAAATTACTCTGCGCCATCCTCAGATGTCTGGTTAACTCCAGCCAAATTATTTACTCTAAATACTTTACAAGAGGTATTTTGCAAGTTATACTAAATACTGTTGCAGCCAGTTTAACATCTACGCAATGTAGAGATAGAAAAGGGCCAGGGCTTTATCGTTGGAGTGCAAGTAATCAACGAATCCTAAACTTTTTCTATTATTATGAAACAACACTTTAACATTTTTTATTATGGAATTAAACAGAGACCATCTCAACCTATGGGGGTTAAAACACGACCCGTCCGTCTGCAAAGACGATAGTATAGTATTTCCTAGTGCAAGGTGGGAGCACCTAAACACTAATGCGGTAAGTTTGTAGCACAGAGGTGATGCGAAAGCAATAACAACAATGACGCAGGGATACAAATGTTATACTACGAGGCACCAGTAGCCAAGGACATAAACATGATAAACCATGACTGGCGGAACCAAAATTCTGTTTTGCGTGTTGCTAACCACGACTTCAATAATAGAAATCATGCAATGAGGTCTTCTAACGAAGACCTAATCGAATGCCAAGCAGGTGCTGACGCACCTACCTTTTGGCCTTCTATTCTACAATCAACTGTATGCGATAAATCAAAACAACTGCGAAGCAGGGGTTTTGTTTAGAGCAGATCTCGTAAGAGATCTATTTTAACTAAAGGAATTGAAATGAAATTATATAATGCAATAGAAGAACTCCACTTGGATAACCTCAAATCAGATGATGTCAAATACAGACTCAGTGATGCATTTGACCAAGAAGAAGTAATTAATACCACAAAATTATTCCTAAAAGGAATTGGTAAACGACATGAGATATCAGGTAAGATCATATATCCCATGCAAGATATGATATACCAATTTCAAGAGGATGGAAGTATAACAAGAGACCAGAAGATATATCTTGTCAGTATGATGTTGGATCATTGGGATCAGTTTGGATTGGAAGCCCGTGCAAACCTAATGATTTGACATAGTTTGTATAAATAACTATAATACATATATAGGAGATAAAGGCAATGACATACCAATACGTATTAGTAGACATAGCAGAACAAAACAGTAGACTCAATGGTGGCGAGTTCTATAGACTCACATGGGTTTGTATGGACGACATGACCCGTTGGGAAACTGATGTGCAGGACAACTATAGAAACTACCTCCGGAATGGTTGGCGTAGCATAGTGCATCAAAGACTTTGGGGTGTGTATGAGGGCTTGACACGTAGTAGTAGAAACACTAATAGAAACATAGGTGTTATCACTGCAGACTCACGACCAGTTTGTGTTATACCAATTAACAGACAAGATACTGCAATTGAAGTTGTGTTACTGGAACAAGAACGCATTGCCAATGCACAACGCAATCAACTATTTGATCAGGTGTTTGTCTCAGCATGAAATTAATAGTATTGGGTATTCCCCACACAAAGACACATCCAGACTGGCAAGGTTGTGCATTCACAGGTAAAGTCCTAAAGTTCTTAAAGATGATGTCGGGACGAGGACATGAAATACATCACATAGGCCATCGGGATTCAATTGTGCCACCAGGTGTAACGCATCACACAGTCACAGATGATGCGACATTTGCTCAGGCTTATGGAGCAGAATATCTAGAGGGAGCCTGGCGTGAACATGGCTTTGCACACTACTATGACATTCAAGATCATGCACACACAACTTTCAATCAAGGTGCCATTGATGCGATCAATCACATCAATGATCCACATGCACTAATCTTGGGCTTTTGGGGTTGGGGTCATAAAGTGATTGCAGATGCTGTGCCACATGGTATCTTTATCGAACCTGGCATTGGTTATCCCAGTGCATTTGCACGTTGGCGCATATATGAAAGCCATGCCATTATGAATGCCATGTATGGACAAAAGTCGATTGGAACATGTGACATGGACTGGTATCATCGTGTGATACCCAACTACTTTGATCCTGAGGACTTTGACTACACAGAACACAAAGAGGATTACATACTGTATTTGGGCCGTGTCTACACAGGTAAAGGTGTCGACATTGCCATAGATGCCACGGCACGTGCTGGACGTCAATTACGTATTGCTGGACAAGGCACACTGGCTCAAATGGGCTACACTCAAACACCTGAACACGTAACTGAAGTGGGCTATGCCGATGCTGACACACGCAGACAACTGTTGAGTCGAGCCAGTGCTGTCATTGTTGCCAGTGGTTATTTAGAGCCCTTTGCTGGAGTGCAAGTGGAAGCATGGCTTAGCGGAACACCCATGATAACACCCGATTGGGCAGCATTTGCCGAACTTAATCAACATGGAGTCACTGGATATAGATGTAATACCATGCGGGATTTTGTCTGGGCCTGTAAAAACACTGAGTTGTTGAAACCCAGTGACTGTCGGGCACATGCTGAACAGTTTACCTTGCAACAAGTGGCACCTAGATACGAGCGTTACTTTCAAGATGTTTTAGATGTCTATACTGGCCAGGGTTGGTATAGCCAATAAGACAAAGCCCCATTTCTGGGGCAGTGTCCATCTTCTAGGAAAAATAGAAATTGTGTATTAGTTACTATGGCGTAGTCACTTGAGACATGAAAGGATTCATGTTACACACAATTATTTATCCCGAGATCGTTGTGATAATATTAGAACCTGCCGATTCACGCAGCAGACGCAAACGCTCCTCTGCTGCAGCTTCTTCTCTACGTGCCTGTTCTACTTCTCGCACCAGTTCTAAGTATTCGGGTGCAAACTCACCATTGCGTATCCAGCCCATATGCACTAGATGCACATACTTCATGATGTCTTCTTCTGTGGCCCCACTTTGTTCCATTAATAATACAGCAGTTTCAAAGGCATGCATTACTGATAGTGCTGGTGGCTTGTGAAACTTATTGGCGTGGGCGGGGTATCGTTCGGTTCTTGTCATAATAATTCCTTTTGGTTTAGACTCATGTAAATATTTAATGCTTTACACAATCTACCGAGTGCTTTACCCAGGCCTAGAACAAGTCAATCAATATTACAAATGGAAGATAGACTTCCCAGAAACCAACTACATCAAAGAGAACCGCGCCGGCCCACCCAAGAAGATACGTGGATCAGCAGACTGTCCAGGATGTGGCCGGAGATTAAGTTACAGTCAAATCTACACAGATCAACACAAGTGCCCGGGAACACTAACTGCCCATCCAGTCGAGCCACGTGGAGTTCGACCAGGTAAACCCAGTAAAAGCGAACTGGCACAACACTGGATCCAATATGTGCAAGATAATGATCATCCCATAACATTTACCGACGAAAAGTAATACTCTCGAGTATAGGTTGCTAAAAAACAACACACAATTTGTAAAGAAATGATAGATCACATATAATAATAACATGTCAAACAAAGGAACTGATATGTTATATGATGCACTGACACGTGATCAACTGATCACACGAATCCAAGCCCGAAACAACCAAATCCCAGGTATAGATACCATGCCCGATTACCAAATCATTGCCATATACATTGAAATCTTTAACATCAATATAGATTAATGCGAGCACTGATACTAGCGTTACTACTGATGTCAAGTGCTGAAGCCGCGACTTGGGTTGCTTATGCACGGGCAGATGATACAGTATACGAATACACTCCGGAGTTGATCACTAATCACGACAATAGAGGTAAGGTATTAGTTGTTTGGACTAGACAGCGTGACGCAATGGCGACGATGAATAAAACCAAGTATGAAGTGCATTGTCCAAGTCGTAGCACAAGATTAATGAATCAAGTGCGTTTTAATAGTGGAGACGTAGTATATCAACTTAACGATCCTGGTGCAAAATGGAACTACGCTACACCAGATTCAGCGGAAATGGCATTGATAGATGCCACTTGTCCCTATTATCGGTAACTGAAGCACAATCAAGAGGTTGGTGTAGTCAGACGTAAGACCAGGCGTCAGACCCCGCACAACGGAAAAAGTTTCAAAACTTCCGTGACACTGTGTTGCCATAAATAATTTATATGGCCACAACAAACATCAACCCCAAAACAGGACGCCCCAAGGTATCAAGCCGCGGTGGTGCCAGACCAGGATCTGGACGTAAAAAAGGATCAGGTAACACAGTTACCATTGCAGAACTGTTGGCAGCAATTGACCACAGTGCTGGACAACCCTATGTGGAATTACTAGCAGAAGACTTTACTCGTGCTAGAACCAATGACCTACACCTTGCACAAAAGTATCATAGTTTAATACTGAACAAGGTATCGGCCACATTAACTGCTGTTGAAGTCACAGACAGTCAAGAAGCCATAGAGGACAAGCGTCAGGCCTTTGCCGATGCATTGGCAGCACTCACTGGCATCAAGACCAATAAGGACACAGAATGATCCTACCAACAGGCCGACTAGGCATTACTGGGCACAGCACACGTGGTGAGGCAAAGTCACACAAGACCTTTGAGGTTGAACCACACAGTGCCAGACAAGCACGTATCTCAGCTGACTACCATGGTCGGACTGTGGACCGTATGAATCCTTCAAAGCGTCGGGATAATGCTGTGAGGTATCCACAGACTGGCTTGGGTGGATGAAGACCAGCTTCTTACCACGCCCGTCAAAGGTCATAAAGCCTGCTCCAGAACCCGTTCGAGAGTTTACAGGTGCAAGTCATGTCTTGCCCCAGAAGTTTACACCCACTTGGGACATAGAACCTGAGCGTCCTTTCCAATCTGCTTATGCACCCTTTCCACAGGCACCAGATCCCAATGCACATCTCAGCAATGATCTCGAGCCATTTTACAGAACTAAATAACATATAAGAACATAAGTTATGCCATTAATTAAATCAACTTCAGCAAAAGCATTTGGTAAGAACGTTGCAGCAGAGATGCATGCCGGTAAGCCCCAAAAGCAAGCAGTGGCCATTGCCTATAGTGAGCGACGTGCGGCCGCTAAGGACTCACATCACAGTAGTCATTCAGCTAAACGCAGTGAACACTATCATTCCAAGGTAGTTGAGCCAGTTAAGATTGATTCTGGCAAGAACAAAATGACACGCAGCATACATGCCAAAACTAGTATGGAAGAAGATACTGCAAGTGATGGGACGGCATACTGTGGCTAAAGCAACAATGTTAAAGGGCGTGTATAACATGAACCCAACCAGCATGGTGTTCAAGCATGGATCAGAAGCAGCTCGTAAATCAGTTACTGGTGACGTGCCCAGTTTTAAAAAGGTCAAGCCGCCTAAGGCTACGAAAACTAAAAGGAAGACAAAATGAAAGCATCAGATAGCAATTTAGATTTTGATGGCATGGCTGGCGATGGCGTTAACCGCGCTAAGAACAAATATGCACACAATACATGGAGCGGCCATTCAAACGATGGACGTGACGTCGACTTTGGCCTCATGCAGAGCCAACGCAAAGGCAACACAAGCTCAAGTCCAAAGGATGTTGGACCTTCAGCAACACGTGACAAACGCAAGTTGACCATTGCAACTGCCAGTCAAGGCATGCCCATTGGTAGTGGCTTTCATTGCCCCTCATATGGCAATCCAGACAAGATCAACGTAGGATAATAACATGTCAATAGTAGCAGTAGGAAACACAGTAAGATTGGCACCTGCGGCCGGCGCAACTGCCAACGTGGCCAATGTAGCAACTCGCACAACAACATTTCACGTTCTGAACGCCAGCGCAACAGTCTACACTTATGTGGGCGTGTTTAATGATTACAACACAGCACTTGCAATGGATTATCCATCAGTCGCAGGTGATGCTGGCGGCATACCCTTAGCACCAAATGAGTCAATGACCATTACGGGCAATTTTGGACAACCCTCAACAGAAGCCAATGTATATGTGGCCGCAATAACAGCCACAGGCACAACCTCAGTGTTCTTCACACCAGTTGCACCAGGCTCAAGCGCCAATTAAAGCCAAACAAGGAAACATTATGATAACCGCACAAGCAAAGAAATCAGTAAAGATTGCAAAGGAAACTGTCAGCGCATGGTCATGTGAGAACCAGTATCACAAAGACAATGTCAACGTTGCAATGGGACCACGCAATGGTAACAGAGGCACTCCCTCAAAGCGCAGTGACTTTGTTGCAGCCAAAGCTGAACGTGAACCTTTAGCAGCCAGCATACTAACGGCATATGGTGCAAGAGCACAAGACGACTATGTGAATCCCAAATTGGAAAGCATTCGTTCAACAGTTAAGCCACACAAGTTTAGCCGTTAACTCACCCCATTCACAGCGGGGCCACCAGCACTGTGACGAGTTCGAAAACAAGTGTTTTGGACATCTGGTGGCACATTTTATTTTATAAGGAACAGAAATGAAAAAGACAGACAAGAAGCCGTCCATGGACGCATGGGACTTGGATCCCGAAACTGGCACAACAGTAGACATCCGGCCCGAAGCGGATGTAATTCCAAGTGGGCTCAGTAAACCTGAACCAGAAACAAAACAACCTATCATAATTGAGTTTGACATGGAAGGTCTCATGACAGACTTCCCCAATGCCACCGAACTGCAAAAGTTTGTGTATGACCAAACAGGCATTGTGTTGAACCTTAAAGGACGTGCCAATAAGTTAAAGTATCAGATTGCCATGGACACACTCAATGGCACCATTCCTGATGAGGCTTATCTAGGAGCCGAGAATCCATACCTGGACAAGAGTGAACTAATCCCCACAGAGCCCTTAAAGGAATTGCCACCGCGTGATCCCATTATTGATGCCTCAGGTCCTGAAGTCACACGCTTCTCTACCAACCAATTCCCACACCCCGATCCAGATTGGCGTGCGCAGGATCAAAAGTGTCAAGTCATATTCCGCAAGTATGCCAACAACTTGATCACGTATGAAGTGTTAGGACCAATTGCTCAACGTGCCTTAGGCACCAAGATCAATAAGTTTGGACAAAAGCAACCTGAACGCATTGTGTGGATTGACTGCAGAACTGGTGAACAGATTATTCGCAATGACCGTGGACAACTTACTCCCCTAGGCACCCGCCTAAAAGGTTTTATGAGCCGCATGAAGGTGAACAAATCAAATCAATGGGACGTGTGGATTGATCGCGACTTTGTGCTTGCTGGTGACTTGGTGTCGGACAACCCGTGGGGGGAATAATGACCATTGGTCCTGAACGACAACAGTTGGCAGCTCAACAGGCTGCTGATGTCAAAATCATGCAAAAGGTCAATCGTGTTAACCGTGAGGCCTTTCTTGACAAGTATCCCAGCCAAGTAGAACATTGTTTACGTTTAACAATGGAACGCTTGCAAGCCGGACTTGACAAACGCGATGGTGTTGACGTCGGCAATCCTGATACTTGGCGCATGACTCCAGAGGAACTTGCTAGTCTAGCACAAACTGCACAAGCCTTAGACATTATCCGTAGAGGATTCTAAATGCTTGATCCTTCAGTGTTAATGCGTCGTGCCATACGTTACGTATGTGACCAACATCACCTTGCGGTCAACAACCTACATCACTTGCCCACGGTGCAAAAAGCCGCACTACAGGAATTGGTTATAGAAATTGCAGATGACATGCGCTATAATCAACTCAAATACTTTAGACCATTTGAACATCAGAAGCGTTTCTTTACAACTGGCAACAGTCAACGTCGTGGTATACTTGCTGCCAATCGAATTGGTAAGACGGTATCCACCTGCTTTGAGACTGCAATTCATCTCACTGGTCTATATCCGGATTGGTGGGAGGGCAAACGATTTGACAAGCCAGTGACTGCCATGGTAGCAGGTGAGGGCTGGAGTCAAGTTGCACTGGTATTGCAAAATGAACTCTTGGGCACAAACGATGTTAAAATTCGGGACAACCTAGGCACTGGTGCCATACCACGTGACTGCATAGTATTTGATACCATGCGCGGAGATGGTGCCAACTGTATTGGTGTTGAGATACGACATACATCCGGCACCAACAGTTACTTGTTGTTTGCCAACTATACTCAAGAAGTGCGTCAGATGCAGGGTTTCAAACTTAACCTGGCCATCTTTGACGAACAGCCACCTGACGATTTCTTCTCAGAGATAGTAACGCGAACTGCAACTACACAAGGACAAGTGTTGTGTAGTTTTACGCCATTAAAAGGCCTTAACGGCTTGGTAAGTAAGTTTTGGAATCATGAGGATGGATATGAACATATACGAGTATCTTGGGATGACGTGCCAGAATATGATCCCTGGGGCGAACCATTTTTGCTTAATGAGACACGACGTCAATTGGAGCGTGACTACTTGCCTCATGAGCGTGACGCTCGTCGTAATGGCGTGCCTGTTATGGGCAAGGGCGCAGTGTTCCAAATACGCAATTGGCCCACATACAAGACGGGTGATTACGACCTGCGTAACACTACTGGTATTAGGCGTATTATTGCTTTGGACTTGGGCCTTGTAAATGACAAGACTGTGGTGTCATTGATGTATTGGCATCCCGACGAACAGGAAGCGTGGTTGCACACACAGATCATTGTCAAGGGCGTTGAAGAAGCCAATCCCATGAACTATATCAATCATCTAATGCGACCCGAAGTGTTTGGCACGCCCATTGTGCTGCCTGCTGATGCCAGTAGTCAAGGACGTTATACAATGTCAAGCCAATCAATTAGAGAACTGTTTGAAGACTACGAACTCAATGTCATTGGTGAGCCCATAATGAATCCACCAGATGATCAAGGACGCAGAACCAACCATAAAAGTTATGGCGTCAATGTCATGCGTCAGATGCTGGAGATTGGCACACTACACGTCAACGAAAACTGTGTGGAGTTCTTACGTGAAGCACAGAACTACTTTGTTGATGAAAAGGGTAGGTTCAGTGATCCCGACGACTGCATTGACTCAGCACGTTATGCACTGCTAGGCTGCTTGAACGGACTTGCAGAACCCTGGGACGGACGCAGTCCACAACAGCGTATGCGTGACTTTAGACATCAAGTTAAGTCAGCCAAATGGAATCAAGCACAGTCATTGCCCTCATGGAAACAACCTCATAACCCCCAGGGTTGAAACACACTAAATAATAGATAATATGATAGGATCTCGTCCATGTTGGATATAAAAAACGTAGTCATTAGCAACTTAAACAATCACAAGGGCATGATGGCTCGTTTTGTGAAAATGTATAGTTTATTGCAGGCCAAATGTGCAGCTAACTTGAGATTGTTGGCCACAAAGAACAACATCAATCGTGCAAGCGATTATCACTACCTAGTTCTAGCAGTCACACAGTCAACAGAGCCAGTAAACGGCATTGACTATATTCACCCAGTGGTAAAACCCATAGTTGATTATGCAAGTGCGGTTATCACTAAGGGTCTGGCACAAAATGGACACATCAAGTTTGAGTTTATTCCCGATAATGAGGAAGATGCTCCAGCTGCCAAACAAGCAACGGACATGGTTAACAAGGTCATAAACCAAAACAATGACCCACACCAAATCCTACAACATTGGGTCATGGATGCTGCACTACACAAAAACGGTGAGATGATGGTCAGCCCCATGCGTGAAAGTATTGTGCGTTATGTAACTTCACAAGGCACAGCAGACCAATTAAAAGCATTTGAACAACAAGCCGAAGAGTCAGGACTAAAAGTTTTACGCCAAAGTCGTCGTAAAGTTTCAGTTGACATGGAAAAGGTCATGGCTGAAACACAACAGTATGTGCAAGGCTTACCAGAAGAACAACGCCAAGCAGAATTAGACCAACGCATTGATGCACATCAAGCGGGTGCTGCAGGTGACTTTGACATGATGATGGAAGAAGCACCTAACATAGAGTTGGAAGATGCCGAAGACGAACTAAACGCCAGCATTAGTCGTAACACAATTTATGAAGCCAAGTATAAATTAACTGGCTATGCACTCAACGTAAAGTTTAGACCCATTGCACAACACTATTGGATGTGTGACCCCACAGTTATTTCAATTACAGAACAACCTTTCTGTGGATACTACAAGCCCATGTCAATACAGGAAGCAACTGAACTGTATCCCGACATTGATCTAGAACAATTTAAAGTATATGCCGCATACTCAAATGTGGGTGCATACCAAGCAGGCAGTTTGCTTAACAACCTTGCGCTACACGCACGTGATTCAGTGCCAATTAACGGTTTACCGGCACAAGGCTATGCCGCACAAGAACCAGAAGCACGCCAAGTAACTGTGTTGACAGTTTACAACCGTTATGACATTGACGGAGATGGTGAACTGGAACTAGTAGAACTAATCTTTAGTGGACAGTATGTTATTAGTGCTCGTGAAGTAGAGTTTATACCAATTGCCAACATGTGTCCCAAGCCACTACCACAAAACTTTTATGGTATGAGCATTGCAGAGTCAGTTGTGCCCATGCAAGAATACGCTACAAGCGGACACAGAGCCGAGATCATGATGGGCTTGCTACAGGCAACACCACGCATTGGTGTTAAACCTGACAAGTTAGACTTTGAAATGATCCAAGACGGTGAAGCAGCTATCTTTATCTTGGATTCAAAGTTCGATCCAGCCAAGGACATTTACCCATTACCATTGCCTAACGGCAACTTACAGTTTATTGACACTGCCATGAACCGTATTCAACAGGATACAATGGCCATGGTGGGTATGACAACACCTAATGATGTGTTCAATCCTGAAGTTATGGCACCTGGTAACAGTGGTATCAAACTGCAAATGGCACTAACACCAAACCAAATCATTCAAGACAACTGTGTCAAGAACTCAGCTGAGGGTTTGAAGGAAGCAATTTGGCTTGTATGGCGCACACTAATACAATATGGTGATGATTATGGTGTCAAGAAATTGGCAGCAGAGTTCCATCCTGATGGTAAACCCGAATTTTTAGACTATAAAAACTTTGAAGACATGAGTTTTAATGATCGCAAGACCATACACATTGATTTGGCCTTGGGTATGCGTAGTGATGAGAACCAAATCCAACGCAACCAAATCATACAACAAAGCCAACAACAGTTATACACTACAACACAGGCACTTGTGTCAGCTGGCACATTGACTCCTGCTATGTTTAAGAAGATTCGCAAGCCTTACGAAGACAGTTTGTATGCATTGGGCGTAAAAGATGCAGACATGTATCTACCAACAGAAGAAGAAGTGGTAGAAATGATTAAAGGCGCAGAAGAGCATAAGAAACAACAAGGTCCTAGCCCAGATGACCAAGCCAAAGTGGCAAAAGCCAAATTGGATACTGCTCGTGCAAGTGAAATTGAAGCCGACATACAGGGCACCAGTGCCAGTAAGCAATTGGAAGGTGTTGCCCTTATTGGTGAACACAAAGCCACTGCCTACGCTTAGTATAAATAAAACTAATAGATTGGAATTGAAATGGTAAACGAAGACGTATATGAGGCGTTTAATAACCGCCTTGTTAGTGCTACAGAATTAAGTAAACTCACGCCAGCAGCCGCTGACAGAGTCAAACAGTTGGGTAGTGCTGCTGAGAACCTATTGAAGAATAGGGACTTTGTGTTGTTTGTGCGACAGTTCCAACTAGAGAATATGGATTATCTAGTAGAAGTTACGGGACACACAGCCGAAGACAACCAAAAGCGTATAGCGTTTGCAAATCATTTCAATGCAATGGACACATTTATCAACTTGTTGAAAAGACAGGTTGTATTGAAAAACCGTGTGGTAACTCTACAAGAGAAATCTCAAGAGCCCAACACATAAGAAAGGTAAAGTATGGATGCAATAGTCCAGGACAAACCTAATCTCCAACCGGAGACGGTCCCTGCCCACAAAGTCGACCCAGGCTTAGATTCAATAGCTGCGAAGATGACCGCAATGCGTAATCAGACTCCAGTTACTAGACCAGTCGAGACAGGTTCTAACACTGCGGCAGCAGAGTCAGCCCCTGTGGCACCAGAAGGAGTTGAAGTTTTAGACAACAACGCCGAGCCAGAAGTTGAAGCAACGGAAGCATATGATGCTGAAGGCCACGATGAAACTGACGCCCCTGAAGAGGTAAGCACAGCGGATTCGACTAGCGATGAATTAATTGACTTTTTAGATTTTGCAAACACAAACCCGAACGCCAAGTTCAAGTTTATGCGAAATGGAAAAGAAGTCGTTATTGATGCTAAGAAGGCTGCAAGCATATTAGGCCAAGGAGCTGCAATTAGCGAAGATGCAAGGCAGTTAAAAGTCGAGCGAGCAGAATTTGACGAGTATTTAAATACGAAACGTTCAGAGACTGAAGGCCTACTTTTGGCAATGGAGTTTACAGTTCGTCCCCAGCTGCAAAAGGCTTACGATGAAATATTGAAAACACAAAGTTACCAAACTACCTTCCAGCAACAGTTAGCACAAACCCAGGATCCGGCTGCAGTAGCACGTATCCAGGCGGCCATGCAACAGAACGAACGTTACATTCAACAACAGAGTGCAACGATTGGACAGTTGAAGCCAAATGTGGATCAATTTTATGAGATCCGCAAGCAACAGGTGCAGGAAGTGCTTGAAAATAATCGAAAGAATTTTCAAGACAAAGAATTGCGTAACAGTTATGTTTACAATGAGATTCGTGACAAGGTCAGCAAAGGATGGGAAGGCGCAAAACGTCAGTTAGTGCCCGGTGTAGATAACATAGACTTGATCTCAAGTGATGAGCATTTGCTTGCACTAGTGAGAGATGGACTAAAGTATCGTGACCGACCCAAAGGCAAGTCAGCCGGAGGCAGTATTGCTGCGTTGACAAACCGTAAAGCTGGAACAGCCATGCCAAGTGGTAACTCGGACAACGAGTCTAATCTTCGTGAAAAAGCCAAAGGTCGCGGCAAAGAGGCAACTCAAGCCGCAGATAACTTGCTTGTGGCACGACTACAAAGTTTACGTGCAACAAGACGTTAAAGATTAGAGCCTAATATATAAGGAGATTATAATGGCAACTATTACAACCTCGGCGATTGGTAACGGCACAGGCGCATACCAAACAGACATCGTCGTAAAAGATCTAGATTTAGACGTATCAAACCGCGTTAAGGATGACACACCTGTTTTGAACATGTGTATGGCCAAGAAGAGAAAAGTAGTTTCTACTTTGCCTTTGTGGACAAACGACGTTTATCGTCAACCACAGATCCAAGCAGTTCCAGAAGGTGCCGCAGTTAGTGCAGCTAATGCTGAATCTAACCAACGTGCTAACATGGGTAACTACACACAGATTTTCCAAACTACAGTTGGTGCTACTGGCACAGCTCGTGCAGTTGAACAATCTGGTGGTGATCCTCAAGCATATCAAGAAGTCAAGCAATTGATCGAATTGATGTTTGACGTTGAAGCACAATTGGTTCGTAATGACCAAATCGGAACTAAGTATTCTGGCCAAGCTGGTCTAGCATATGGTTCAAGTGGTTCAGGTAGCAGCAATGCACAAACAGGTAACGTAGCGTTACAAAGCCCAGTTCAAACTGGTCGTCGTATGGGTTCTTTGAACTCGTTCGCTGGCACATACAGTATCAACACTGGTGACGGCACAGGTAACTTGCAAGTTTCTACTAACCGTGTTACAACTAACTTCAACTTAGAAGGTAGCGACACAGTTGGTTATCAAACTATCACTAGCGGAAGCCGTGCTTTCGTTATCGGTGGAACAGCAAGTGCCGCAGGTTCAACAACTATCACCAACAACGGTGAAGGTCTAGGTTCGAACTACTACACTTATACAAGCCAGTTGCAACAATTTGCTCCTAGCCTATATAAGCAATTGGTAACAACTGCAGAACAACGCTTCAACGCTAAGATCCGCACTATTGTTTGCCCAACTTCATTACGCACTCACTTGAGCGATACTATGCCTACAAGCCGTGGTATCAATCGTGTTAACAGCGAGCGTGGTGACACAATTGCCACTTATGAAGGTGACTTCAATTACACTTATGAGATCTTTGATTCTTGGATCATGGACCAAATCGGTGCAAGCAACCAAATCTACTTCTTGAATGAGGAGGTCCTTCAATGGGGAAGCCTCAGAGATTTAGGACCAAACAATGAAGTGTTCTCTAACGCTGATGCGTCTTTAGACCAGTTCATCATGGAAGGAACACTAATTGTTCGTAACCCAGCTGGTGTTGCTGTCTTGAATGACATCAGCGCAAGCGGAACATACGTTGGTGTAACTCTAGGTTCTACTAACCAAATCGGTATCAGTGGTTCACTACGTCCAAGCGCATTCGTATTGCGTTTGAACGCATGGGATGCTCAGTCCTTTTGATTGAAGTAAAACTTTAACAAGGTGTTAAACCCTTGCTAAATAAAAGGAGTGCTAGAAATAGTGCTCCTTTTTTTATTGGAGATTAAAATGAATGATTTAGAAATTGTTGAAAAGATTAGAATTGCAAAACAAAGATATAGTCAACAAAAAGGTGTTGCTAAGACTAGAAAAATTGAATGGCTATTCACTTTTGAAACCTGGTGGAAGATGTGGGAAGAATCGGGTCAATGGGAAAAACGTGGTCGTGGAGTTGGAAAATATTGTATGGCTCGCAAAGGTGATATTGGTCCATACAGTCCTGACAATGTTGATATTGCTTTACATACACAAAATTCAGGAGATGCGAACAGAAATCGTCCAGGCCCATGGTTAGGAAAGAAGTTGCCACCAGAGATGGTTGAAGCAATGCGTATAAGAGCAACAGGTGTTAAACAAAGTGATGAAACACGTAAGAAAAAGTCAGAAGCAAACAAAGGTCGACCATGGAGTGAAGCAAGACGTGCTGCACATAAGCAAGCATGGAACAAAGGATTAACTAAAGCAACTGATACTCGTGTTGCTGAATATGCTAATAACTATCCCGATGAACGAAAGCCCAGCACCAAAACTTCCACTTCTAACGCACACTAAATAACAATATGAACAATGATTTTGACCAGGTAGGAAATAAAAAAAGTTATTTAGAGGGCCCTGAGCCCGAACATAACCCCGACCAATATCGTGAAGACCATGGTGGCCTAGTCACCGCAGACAACGGTATTGCTGACCGCTTGCTTAAAAACGACCGGTTATACAACACTCTTAAAGGTGATTGGAAACGTAGTGACTTTAACAAGAGTAAAAACATTCGAGTTACTACAGGTCGCGAAGATGGCAAGTTTTACATACAACGAGAACAGTTTAACGTAGAATACATACGTGAACAATGTCAGGAATATCGTAAACGTGCTGAAGAAGGTTACATGGATCCTTTGGCGCCAATTATGCCCGATGGCAAGTTAGGTTACAAGTGGATTGAACTACCAGAAATTATTGCACAGGATATTGGCAACAAGTATTTTGGTGGTATGAGTTGGCACACAATTAAACGTGATAGAACACTAAAGGCACAGTTCTATCGTGTGGTGCAACAGGAATACAATGACTTTGTCTGCTATCCGCATGGCAAGTTACCAATACCAATAGAAGTGCCATATCCCGCAGCAGTGGGCCAAAAAGCCTTCTTTGCAGGTGCAAATTTTGCAGGAACACATTAAATGTCAACACAAATCGCAGATGCTAACGCATTGGTTGAATACGTAAAAGATTTCACAGGTTCAAGTAACGATAGTGAAATACGTCAATGTATCTATCTAGCTGAATTAATGATGCGTAACATTGAGTTACCAGGTTTAAGAACCAATCCCTATCAAGTAGTAGGCGTTGCAGATGCAAATGGTATGATACCAATTCCTGCTGACATGAACAAACCCATTATATTCTTTAACCAAGGTAACCCAGGTGGCGTGCCAGGCTCAGGACCATGGATTGTTTATGATCGCATTGGCGACAGAGATATTATCACAGAAGAACTAATACAAAATCAATACTTAACTCCAGTTAACATTCCTGCAGTATTTCGCGGCAAGTTTGGTGAAGTTGGACAATATTATGAATTCCTACCAGCCTTGGGTGCTGGACAACAGATCAACATGTATTACTATCAGACATGGCCATTGTTGTTTGCATTAGACAACAGCGGTAATTTAATATTAAACAATGTGGTATTAAACACTTGGAGTGAAGGCTACGTATATGGCACACTACACAACTATTATGCCAAACGCAAAATGCCAGAAGATGCAACGTATTGGAAAGCCAAATTTGATGATGCTTGGAACACAGTAGAAGATCAAAACAACAAAGGTAAATGGAGCGGTGGTCACAATAGATTAACTAGCATTTTCCAACCACGTCGAGATAGACGTTACACCGCACGATAATTAAGGAACGACTCATGCCCAGCTTTTACGCAAATGTTAACGTAGGTAATACAACAGGTCTTTACCAACAGCCTACTGGCAACGTTGGCATTTTAACTTCAGCACAACAATTATTAACATTGTTAGACAATTATGGTAACGTAAACTTTGCGTTGGATCCATTAACCAATAACGCCACTATTATTTCTAACTTTGTTGGCACTAGTGGCGGTGGTGGGGGTAATGTCAGTCCCATTGTGCAGTTGACTGGAGATGTAACTGCATTTGGTGTTACAGGTTTACCAATTGCCACAACAATAGCCAATACTGGTGTTAATGCAGGTGTTTATGGCAATGCCACCTATGCACCACAAATTGTAGTTAACAGCAAAGGACAAGTTACACAAGTATCTAATATTGCAATCACTGGCACTGGTGGCACAACTTATAGCAATGCCAACGTTACAGCCTATTTGGCTGGCAACGTTAGTGTAGGTAATATACAATCAACTAATGGTTTCTTTTGGGCCAACGGACAACCTTATACAAGTGCTAATGTCAATATTACATCAACATATGGCAATGCCAACGTTGCTGCTTACTTGCCCAGTTATGCCGGAACATTAAACAACAGCACAACTATTATTAGTCTAGCAGGGCAGACAGCCAGTTTACAAAGTCAAGTAAATTCTACAAATTCTAATTTGGCAAGTTTCGAAACTTATGCCAATGCTACATTTACAGTCAGTAGTTATGGCAATGCCAACGTTGCTGCTTACTTGCCAACATTTGGTGGTAACATCTCAGCTGGATATGTGTTAACTGATCACTACCAATGGGCCAATGGCGCACCATATTCAAATAATGGTGCCACAGGAGCAACTGGCCCAACAGGTGCAACAGGTGCAACAGGACCTACGGGTGCAACAGGTGCTACTGGTGCCACAGGACCAGCCGGAGCCACAGGTGCAACAGGCCCAACTGGCGCCACAGGCGCAACTGGTGTAGGAGCCACAGGAGCCACAGGCCCAGCAGGAGCCACAGGCCCAGCAGGTTCAACAGGAGCCACAGGCCCTACGGGCGCTACTGGCGCCACTGGTGCAAGTGGTAGCGGCACTAATTATACCAATGCTAACGTTGCGGCTTATTTGCCAACATATACAGGTAATGTTGGCTTTGCAACATATACAACATATCTTCAAACATTTACATCATCAGGCACTTGGACTGCTCCTGCTAATTTAGTATCAGCAAACGTTTTAATTATTGCTGGCGGCGGTGGCGGATCAGAAGTTAATAGTTCAGTTCCAAATAATGGTTATCCAGGTGGTGGTGGTGGTGCAGGTGGATATATTGTCACAGGTAACTTGGCAAATATTGCCAGCGGAACTACTTATTCAATTACTGTAGGAACTGGCGGAACACATGGAACTGCAGGCGGACAAGGATCTAATGGCGGTAATTCAAGCGCATTTGGATTTACTGCAACTGGTGGTGGCGCTGGCGGTGTTGGTAATGTCGTTGGTGGCGTTGGTAATGGTGCTGCTGGTGGATCAGGTGGTGGTGCTGGCGTCGGAACAAATACTCTTGGAGCAACCAACACTGGTGGGGCAGCTACTACTGGCCAAGGTTATGCTGGTGGTGCTGGATATAATTCACATCCAAGCAATTACATTTATACAGGTGGTGCAGGTGGTGGTGCAGGTGGTGCTGGATATTATCCCGGTGGTAGTCCTGGCCCAGGTGCTTATTCAAACATTACTGGATCAGTAGTTTATTACGCAGAAGGTGGTAATCCAGCAACATATATAAGTGGCGGTCCTACTATGTCCAATGGTGCTCAAGGTGCCGGATATGGTGGTGGTGGAGGTGGTGGATACATTATCGGTGGTGCTACTAATGGTAAAGATGGTGTTGTTATTATTCAATATACTCTTGCATCTTATTCAGCAAATGTGTTTGCCAATGTTAGTGCAGGCACAGTCACAGTATCAAATGGTATATTTTGGGCCAATGGCACTGCTTGGTCAAGCTCAAGCAATGGTGCAACAGGTGCAACAGGACCTACGGGTGCAACAGGTGCTACTGGTGCCACAGGACCAGCCGGAGCCACAGGTGCAACAGGACCTACGGGTGCCACAGGCGCAACAGGTGTTACTGGTAATGTAGGCGCAACTGGCGCAACTGGCGTTACTGGTAATGTAGGCGCAACTGGCGCAACTGGCGTTACTGGTAATGTAGGCGCAACTGGCGCAACTGGCCCTACGGGTGCCACAGGTGCTACCGGACCAAGTAATTATGGTAATGCCAATGTGGCTTCATACATGCCTGTGTTTGGTGGCAACATCCTGGCAGGCAACATTGACATACCTTATACCTCAGACACAAGAAATCGCGGACCATTGGCTGTTGGTGGTAATTTGAATCATTATGATTCTGGCGTTGTTGCCAGTTTCCAAGGCAACGAGGCCACTTACCTATACACCAGTTTACAAAACACCAACACCGGTAACACAGCATACGCAAGTTATGCAGTCAATGATGGCACACACACTTATTATGGTGAGTTGGGCATTAATTCAGGCACATATGATTATGCGGCCGCTGGTTACCCCAACAATGCATTCAGCAAGCCATATGCCACTTTCATACAATCAACAGGTGCTAATCTTGCCATAGGAACCTATGACAACAATGCGATCAGTTTCCTAGTCAATGGACAAACCAATACCGCAGATGCTATGACCATTGCCAACACCGGCAATGTAACAGTCGCAGGTAATTTGGCAGTTGGCACATTGGCCACAGTGGGCAACATTGTATCCACAAATGGTTATTTCTGGGCCAATGGCACTGCCTATTCAACAGGTAGTTCAGGCGGCGGTGGATCGTTTAGTGGTAACTTGTTGGGCAATACATTAAGCGACAGCACAAACTATCGTGTGACAGTTAACGCAAGTCCATATAGTGATCCTGGCATTCAGCCACCCATGTGGCAAAACTTGAAGAACAATCCTCCGGTATATGTCGGCGGAGTGTTACAAGCACCTACATATCCCAACATCAATAACTTGATCAGTAACGACAGTTATTTGATGTTGACCACAAGTAATATTGGATTGCAAAGTAGTTATCAGACTACAAATACAAGATTTACCAACGGTATATTGAACTATCAAAGTGTATGGCCAGTAACTGCCAACACTATGACCAATAATGATCGTTTGCGTAATACTACCAGCATATTAGATCTTAACATGGCTGGTAAGTCTTGGGGCACTACTGCATCATCAACATTTAATGCTGCAGTTGGAGTTCAACAGAATTTCTTAAACATATATGGCAATGGATATGTTACATCTGGCTCAGGTGTAGGTAGTGTAATTTATATAACACCAATTGGCACTGCATTGGGCACAGGCCTAAGTGCCAACATCACATATGTCACAGGTCAGACAGCACTTATTCAGCATCAAACCACATATGGGTCAACCAACACTGCCAACATCACAACAGCCCGTGGATACCTAGCACAGGTATCAATAGGTAGTAACAGTGTAGCAGTTACAAATGCCATTGGCTTCCATACTCCTAATGGTTGGGTCAATGCTCCAAACTCAACCGGCGGATTAAACATCACAAATCGCTATGCCTTCTTAAACGAAGATCAGTATAGCGTAATACGGACCAATGGTAATATTGCAAGCACCGGCAATATTTCTATAAACGGTTATCAAGAAACTGTTTATGCTATTAGCGGTGGCGGCAGCACCAGTGGTAACATAGCGATTAATTATAACAATGGAACAATTCAACAGTTATACTTAAATGGTGGTTGGACATTATACGCCAATAGCATTAGTAACATGTATCCAGGAAGCAGTTTGACCATTGTTGAAAGCAGTGGTGGCAGCGCCCGCACATTGACTACTTCAGGCCTATTATGGGCTGGCGGCAATAAAACATTAAGTTCTACAACTGATATTGTTAATATATTCTTTGATGGAACAAATTATTATGCCAGTATAGTTACAGGATATCAGTCATAATGTTAGGAGCAATGAAACAGTATCAATATCTTGCTACTAATAGCGTAATTCCATATTCAATTGACTATGTATTAGTAGGTGGAGGTGGCTCAGGCGGCGTAGGCTTAAGCCAAAGCAGTAGCCCCTATTATTATGCTGGTGGTGGCGGAGGTGGCGGTGGTAATTTAGTTTACACAACTGGCGTAGGATTGACACCTGGACTTACATATACAGCAACTGTAGGTGCAGGTGCACCTTATGGTGGCACTAGCACTTTTAGTCAATGGAATGGCGGCACCAGTGCAGCAGGTGGTAGTAGAGGTGCCGACGCTACCAATCGTGTAGGTGGCACTGGTGGCAATGCAGGTGGCGGAACATATACCGGTGGTGCAGGCACAGGATCAAGTCCCAGCGCACCTGGTGGTGGCGGTGCAGGTGCAGCCACCAATGGACAAGCAGGATATTTTGATGGATCTACTGCTTATGGTGGCGATGGCGGTGGCGGCCAATCAAATTCTATCACTGGATCAGCAACTTATTACGGTGGTGGTGGTGGCGGTGGTGGCGTAGCGGTGGGCGGAACTGGTATTCCTGCACAAGCAGGTCTTGGTGGAGCAGGTGGTGGCGGACAAGGATATTATTACAGTAACAGCAGTGGTGCAGATGCCGGAACAGCCAATACAGGTGGTGGTGGTGGTGGCACGGGCAATGATACTTACAATGGCGCCAGTGGTGGTTCAGGAGTTGTTATAATGTCAATACCAACTGCCAACTATACAGGCATTACAACTGGATCACCAACAGTAACTACAAATGGTAGTTACACAATTTTAACATTTACCAGTAGTGGTAGTTATACTGCATAAGGAACGGAAATGAGTCATTACGCAAAAATTGAAAACGGAACAGTAACACAGGTAATTGTGGCAGAAGCAGATGTTTTACATTTGTTTCCCGGCACATGGGTTCAGACCAGTTACAATACTCGAGGCAATGCACATCCAGAAGGTCGCGCATTGCGTGGCAACTACGCTGGTGTTGGATACACATATGATCAAGCCAATGATGTATTTTATGCACCACAGCCCTCACCCGAACACGCTTTAAATACTACAACATGGACATGGGAACTGCCCACACAAGGATAATACAATGCCAATGAAAAATGTAAGAACACCTTTTACCAACATGAGTTTCACTCCGGATGTTCCTAGTAGTGCATTGGCCGCTACGGAATACAATTCAGGACAAAACGTCGAGACCGATGTTCGCAGTATTAAGAGCGTATTAGGTGATGAATATATCCTAAGTCAAATCACTGGCAGACCCATATTTGTCACCAGCGGCTTTAGAGCCAACAATGTTTATTGGTTCATTGTGGCCACAAGCACCGGCGTATGGTATGCCATTAATGATGCTGGTATTACAAATATAAGTTCAGGTGCAATAGGATATACCAGCGCAGGTTATACCGACTATACCAGCATTACTGCCACATGGAACGGAACTGTGTTGTTCATCAATGACACCATTAATCCTCCCATGTATTTGTTAGATAGTGTAAACACCTTGCGTTTATATGACAATGCGCCTGACAACTATGTTTGGAATTATAGTGTTACTGTGCCCACAAGTGGACCACAGTCGGGCAATACTATTCCATTGTATTCAAGTTTAACTGCTGGCTTTATTAGATTATACAACAGTCCCAACGTGGGATCATTACTGTTTGCTGGTAATTTATCTGGAGTTATTGCACCCAACGTAACAGCATATACTCCAGGCACTATTCAAAACTTGCCTACTACTGTGCAATGGAGTCAGAACTTTGGCCTTAATGCCGGACCAACAACTTGGGCACCTACATTAACCAATGTGGCCAACCAAGTGGACATTCCAGTGCGCGGCCCTGTTATAGATGGCTTCCCACTAAATGGTAACTTCTATGTTTGCAGTTATTGGGACACAGTGGTGTTTAGCCCAATTGCATATCAATCATCAACAGCACCCTTGTTTGGTATTAAGTTAATAAATCAAGGTCGCGGCTTGTTAAATGAAAACTGTTGGACCAACGTGGACAATGTTGTATACGGTATGGATGCACGTGACGTATGGAGTTTTGATGGCGGCACGTTTAAGGCCATTGGTAACCAACGTGTTAAAGATTATCTATATGCCAATTTGAATCCCAACTACACTGGCCAGATATTCATGGACAACAACAGCAGTAAGTATCAAATGGAAATTTACTATCCCGACTTGACATCAACTGGTCATTGCAATAAAATGATCAGTTATAGATATGACTTGGATATTTGGAATGCTCCACGTGATGTCAACAATGCAACTATGTCGACTGAAAGCCCTGTGTGGACCGGCAATGTTGCAAACTTTGCATCAAGAACAATTGTTTATACCAGTTTTGATGCCAACACACAAATGATACAAAAAGACATTGGCACTAGTTTTGTTAATGCGGCACCTATAAGCAGTTCATTCCAACGCAACAACATCAGTTATGGACAAAACTTTGCTGACCATGTGTTAGTGCATCGTGTGTTGCCAGAAGTATATGGAACTGGCAATGTCAGTTATGCCATAGGTGGTGCTATGAATACTAATTCAGCACCCGTATTCCAACCAACAGTTAATGTTGCCATAGGCACCGACTATCCTTGGGCACAGATTGATCAAAATGAACAACGCATGGTAAGTTTAAATGTTACAAGTAATAGCGCAGTTAACAGTTGGCAATTAAGTGCTATGAACTGGCAAGTAACAGTTGTGGAGACAGATCGTTAATGAGCACATTTGCATTATCAGTTGGTGATACACAAGAAGACATTGTTGGTGCTTTAAATTATGCATTAGCCAACTTGGGTAGCAATACCACCGGCAATGGTAATGTTTACTACGGCGGTAATGTATTAACTGCCAATACTACCACAGGTGTGATCAGTAGTGTAAACAGCAGTGGCACCACACAGGTTCCTGTTATCAGTTATTTGTATGGCTATGTCAACGTCAAGTATGCCAATAGTGCCAGTGGTGCTTCAGGTTTTACCAGTAACAGTGCTTATAGCAATTACTATGGTGTGCATAATACCACAGATGGCAGTATCAGCAGTAATCCCACAGATTACAATTGGACACAGGTCTCAGGCGGCTTTGGTGCCACCAAGCAATTGTATTATACAACCAGTGGCGGTAATACTGTTAATTTTAACGTCAGCACTGGCACGCCTAGCATTTATTATACACCAGTATTGGACAACACCGCAATACAGTTGGCCATTATTGGTAATAGTAGTGTTGTTGCCAACAGCATACAACCACGTGTTATTACCAATGTGCAAATAGCCGGTAACACCATACAAGGGCAAAATATTCAGTTGGGCACCATCACTGCCAACCTATTGGCAGCCAACAGTATTTTTGTCAGTCAAAGTTTACAAAGCACCAATTCAACATTTAATGATCCAGCAAGTGCAGGCTTTTGGTTAAACGCCACTAATGGCAGTGCCCGTTTTGGTAGTAATATCAGTGTTGGTGACAATTTAACTGTTGGTAACAACGCCATCATTGGCGGTAACTTAACAGTCAGCGGCCTAATCAGTGCTGGCAGTCTGAGCAACAACACTGTGGTAACTGCCACAATTGCCAACAACAGTGTTAGTTTTGGTAATGCAGTTACGACTACTACTAATCAAATATATAATAGTTGGGGCGCAGGAGCTCAACAATTACCATATACATATTGTCAACCACAAATAACAATAACAGCTCCAACTAGTCTATATATTAATGGAACAGTTTGGATGGTGTTGTCATTTACAGGGACTGGAGAATTTCAATGGTATGCAGACTTTTACCGTAAGAATTTAACCACCAATACAACTACTAATCTTTTTTCACAGCCATACCAATGGTATCAAGGAAATTGGAACACAGATGAAACTATATCATTTCCAGTTGCATATTTAGATTCACCCGCACCAGGAACTTATGCCTATTGTGTTGCAGTAACAGTATATAATCAACCATATCCGAATAGTGTTGTTCAAGATATTCGGTTTACTGTGGGAACCATAGTTATACAACAATTAAAACGATGAACAAAATAATTTACGATTCTGCAACAGGTCAAATATTGTCCACAATAACAACTATGGATGATATTGATATCCCCAATACCATAGAAGGCCTAGCCACCGATCGCACTCATTATGTAGATATTGAATCTAAAACATTGATTGAAAAAGGTATTCAACCCAGTGGCAATCATACTTGGAATTGGAATAGTAAGTCATGGTTGTTTGACAACGAATATGCCGGACAAAATATAAGACAATTAAGAAATAGATTATTGATAGATGTTGATCGAGTAAATCCTGTTTGGTATGCCAGTTTAACAGACAGTCAAAAACAAGAAATTGCTGATTATAGAACTGCACTATTAAACGTGCCCCAACAGTCAGGATTTCCTGCTCGAATCGAGTGGCCTACAAGACCCACTTGGTTATAAACATTAAATACGTATATTGGAGCAATTAATGATTACTGACAGTCGACTAAAAAAGTTAGATGACAAAGAACTTATCGAAACGGCTTTTAAAGAAACAAAAAGTCCTTATACGCCTGAGCAAGGATTTGCTGCCATTGTGGCTGAATCACGCACACCTACAACAATTACTATGCGTGAAGGTAATACCATATTCTTAATCAACTATGATCCAAAAGATAAAACAACGGGTGTGTTTAGACCATTGAATGCAGATACTGCCACAAATTATGTTCGTAACATCAAGACATTTTTACATGCCGCTAGTCTAGCAGGGTTTAAGACGCTGTATGTGGAATTCTCTGATCCAGCAATATTGACTCTGTTTAAAACCATTGACCGTAACAAACCACTTCCTGGTATGAGTTACTCAGTTAAAAAGGTAGATAGTAAAACATACATGGCCACAGTCAAGTTGCCAGGTAAACAACAAGGACGTAAATAATGGGCGGCGTAGTAGATGCAGTAACCAAAGTAGTTGAAAATGTAACCAACATTGTCAGTAAAGCCGTTGAAGCGGCCATTGCAGATCCCATTGGCACCATAGCCAAAGTTGTTGCAGTTGGAACAGGCAATGCATATTTGCTGCCATATATCAGTGCTGGCAGTGTTATTGCACACGGTGGTAATTTTGAAGATGCTGTCAAAGCAGGTGGTTTAACTTGGGTAGCACAAGGTGTTACAAACTATGTTGCTGACCAATTAGGCCCAGATACAACACTGGCATTAAAAGAAGTTGCAGATAAAAATGGTGGTATAGTTCCTAGTAGCATTACTGCTGATGTAATGAATGCGGCCAATGCCACAACAGATCCTATTGCGGCGCTTAATGCGGCCGCTGGTTGGACCAATGCCGATATAAACTATTTACAAAGCATTGGTTATACTGGCACAGTAGTAGATCCTTCATCGGGTATTAGAGCCACAGTCAAAGAGATCGCCAACAAAGGTTATACCACTGTTGAACAGTATGCCGAAGGTTCAGCAGGTGGTTTTGAAAATGCCAACGAATATAACACAGCCACCAAAGAAGGTTTTACTAACAAGACTGATTTTACAAATGCCACTAAAGGAAATTTTACCAGTGCTGAAGCATACAAACAAGCACAAGAAGGTGGCTTTAAGAATGAATGGGAATTAGAACGAGCACAAAAAGGTGGCTTTACCAATCGTGATGATTACATGAAAGCCAGTGAAAAAGGTATTACCAATGCCAAGGAATATGCCAACTATGTGGCCAATGCTCCAGCAAACCCTGTAATTAGTAGTTATAACATGTATGATCCTGCTAGTAGCACAGCCAACATGGGAACTAATACAAGTTATGCAGATGGATCACAAGTTTGGAAAAGCGCAGATGGCACAACAACTTATCGACTAGCACCAGGCGGCAATGATTGGGAGTTGACCAGTGGTAAGCCATTTGTGCCAGAAGGATCTGTGCGTGTTGTTGATGAAACTGGCATGCGTGTGTTTAAAGATCCAGCAGGCAATACATATGACAATACAGGTAAATTAATTAAATCTGCAGGACCAGTCGAGCCAACTCCTGTTCCTAGACCATTACCGGAACCACAACCAGTTCCACCTGAGCCAACACCTACACCAACACCAACACCAGTGCCTGGGCCAACACCATTACCACCTGGTGCACAACCAATTGAATATGGTGGTAATACTTATTACTATGATAGCGCCACTGGCAATGTGTATAATGCCAATGGCACCATTAATCAAATAGCAACAGATGGTTTAAAAGAATTTCAAGCCAACCCAGGGCCTGAGCCAACTCCAGCACCAGTGCCAGAACCCACACCAATACAGCCAGGCCCGCCACAAGGATCTATTCCAGTTGATGGCCCCAATGGTGAAAAACTATTCTTTGATGGCAAAGAATATTATACTGAAAATGGTGATCTATATAAACCACCTACTGTGCCACAACCTGGCCCTCGAGGTCCAGAGTATACTGGTCCAGTGGATCCAGATCGAATACAGTATCCAGGGCATGGCATTTACAATCAAGAATTTCCACCACCTGAAGGTAGTTTAGGTGAAGGTGAACGCTTGGCTGGACCTGGCGACACTGATTACGAGTATAAAGATTTGCCCAACGGTGAACGTGTAATGATTGTCAAAACAC
>JAUKPS010102041.1:0-27136 GCA_032273165.1 Chlorellidium tetrabotrys | reverse complement strand
GGTATTTCACTCAATGGTGTTTCTAGCAACAACAATGCTATTCAAACTTCCGCAGCGATCAGTTCTGCAAACGGTGATATCACGATCAGTGCGCTGGGTACGACGGCCATTTCTTACTATGGCTCAGTTGCTGCCGGTACGTTGACAGCAGCCAATGGTGCAGTCAATCTCACTTCAACGTCCACTACTGGAAGCGCGATCAACATTGCAACAGGTGCCACGATCACGGCCAAAACCGGCATCACGGTTAACGCAATCAGTACGACGGCGGCTACGGTGGCCACCATGGATGTGTTAACGGTGACAGGGGCTGGCGCCAACATCAGCGTGACAGGCAACGATAGTACTGCAGGCGCTAATTTGGGTGTCGACGTTGGCAATGTGAACTTGGCTAGTGGGTCCAATTTAACGCTCACATCCAATAACAAAATCACGCAAACTGGCATTATTGCTAACGCCACCAACACCAGTGGCGTAGCGTCTAACATCGTGTTTGATGGCACCACAGGAACGAAAACTTCTACTTTGACGGTTGGATCCATCACTGTGGCATCCGCGGTGTCCACAAGCGACATTAATTTACGTTTGCGCTCCAATGGTTCGACCATAGATGCTGGCACAGTGGGTACTTCCACCAATGCTTTGCCAGGCACCGTCACAATTGACAATACCAATTTGGGTGCGATCAACGCTAACAATTTGCTTGCATCTGCGGTAGCAGGCGTTGGCTTGACCCTTGACGGCGCCATCTACACCAATAAGAGTATCAGCATCAGCGGTATCTCGAACGGCAATACGGCTGTCAACCAGTCGGCAGTCATTAATTCTGCTGGCGCAAGTGTTGCCAATGGTACGGTGACCATCACTGGTACTACCAATACGGGTAGTGGCGTCGTGGCTACAGCGCTCATCAGCGGTAAAGCTCTTTCTATTACGGGTAACGCTGCTGGTACGGGCACCGCGGCAAATCTGGGCGCACTGACAGTATGGGGCAGTGGTGCTGATCTGGTTGTTGTTGGAAACAACAGCAATCAGTCTGGCACCGGCATTTTACAAGCAGGTGCCATTACCGGGAATGCTGTGGGTGGCAACATCACCTTCAAGTCGAACAACAACATCAACCAGACCGGTGCCATCACCATGGTCAGCAACTCCGGCACCACGGCCGGCGCAGTGACTTACGACGTGACCACCGGTAACAACGCATCGTCCATTGTGGCGGGTGGTTTGACCATCACAGGCGCCAACACAGGTCCCATTGACTTCAAGTTGTTGTCGAGCGGTTCTGTTCTGAATCCTGGCGCCATCAGCGTACCCGGTACCATTACCATTGATAACACTTATGGTGCTGCCACATCTGGCGCCACACCCCTGAGCGGGTTCATTGGTGCCAGTAATTTGTCCTTGGCAACCACCAGTTCTGCCATCGTGCTGGACTCAGGACAAAACTTGAGCGGTACCAAAGGCATTGTGATCAAGGGCGTGAGCAATGGTGGCACCAACACAGCGGGTGTCTTTGCACGAGGCAACCTCACAAGCTCCACTGGCAACATTGAAATCAGTGCCTTCACGCTAAGTGGCCAAGCCTTGACGAACGTTGAGCCTAATGTGGCTTGGCGAACAGTCACCTACAGTGCGCCTTTGGGCAGCATTAACCTAACTGGCACCGCTACTGGCACTTCCGGTTCCGGTGTTGACCTCTACGCATACGCAACTGTATCTGCCAAGGCTATTACCATCACGGGCAATGCCAATAGCACGGGCGTGGCCACACGACTCAGTACCTTGAATGTATTGGCTGGTGGCACCGATTTATTGGTAATTGGTAATAACAGCAACCAGGCTGGTACTGGTATCAGCATTGATGGCTTCGGCACGATCAGTAATTTAGCCAATGGCGGCAATATCACTTTTAAGTCCAATAACAACATCAACCAAACCACTGCCATCACGATGGCGGCCAACACCAGTGGAACAGCCAATGCGTTGACCTACGATGTGACAACAGGTACCAACGCTTCCACTGTGGTGGGGGGCAACTTGACTTTGACAGTGGGTTCTACTTCGCCTGTGAATTACAACTTGCTGGCTGCGGGTGCGCACCTAGATGGCGGTGCCATCAGTGTCCCCGGCACCATCACATTGGACAACACCTACGGCGGCACAGCTGGCGTGGGCGGTTCGCCCACCAGCGGTTTCATCACTTCGTCTAACATCGCAACGGCCATTGCCACTGAGGGCATTTCCATCAACAACGCCATGACCGGTGGCGCAGGCATCGTCATCAAGGGTGTGTCCAGTGGAGCCATTGCTATCAACACCACCATGACGTTGACAGCTACCACGGGTGATCTCAATGTCAACGGTATTTCTGGCACCAGCACAGGCTATGCAGGTAGCGGCTCACTCGTGGCCACCGCTGGTAACGTGCTCATGACGGGGCAATCCAATACAGGCTCTGCCATCAACTTCTCAAGCACCGTCTCCGCCAATTCAGGTAATGTGACGATTACAGGTAACTCTGCTAGCACTGGTAATACTTGGGGGACACTTGCTTCGGGTTTGATTTCTGCCAAGAACATCACGGTGACGGGCACCAACAACACATCTGGCACCTTGACGGCAGGTGGTGCCGTTTCATTAGGGGCATTGACCATTGTGGCTGGGGGTGGCAACTTGCTGGTGACCGGCAATAACAACAACCAACTGTCTAACGGTATTGTCCAGACCGGCACCATTACCGACAACGCCAACGGCGGCAACATTCTGTTCAAGTCGAACAACAACATCAACCAAGCGGGTAACATTGCGCTAGCTAAAAATACCAGTGGTGTAGGTAGTTATGTTACCTATGATTTGTCGGCAGGTAACAAAAATTCGACCCTGGTTGCTGGCAATTTGACGGTGGCGGCCAGTTCGACCTCTGCTATTGACTACAACGTTTACACCTCGGGCGCCACCATCAATCCAGGCACTATTTCTGTGCCAGGTGTGATCACCTTAGACAACACCTTTGGTCGTGCATTGGGTGCCACCACCGATCCTGTCAGTGGCTTTTTAAATGCCAGCTCCATCAGCAGCACGCTAGTAACCAACACCGATGGCGTGACGGTGAACAACACCCTCACAGGTACAGGCGGTGTGGTCCTAAAAAGTGTGTCGTTTGGTGGCAGCGCAGTCACGGGAAGTTCGGCCATCACATCGACGCTGGGCACTATCAATGTGACAGGTACTACCAACACCGGCAATGGTGTTTATTTGACGGGTCTGCTTAAGGCTAAAGGTGTGAATTTGACGGGTACGCGGACCGCCAGCAGCAATAACAATTCAGTCAGGCAAGGTGCGATCGAAATTTTGGCCCTCACCGCTGCCGAAATTTCGGCGGGTATTTTGGGCAATGTGACGGTGACGGGTAACAGTGCAGATCAAGCGGGCAATGGTGTCTATGCCGATGGGAACATCACACAAAACGCCGTTGGTGGCAGTGTGACTTACAAGTCTAACAACAACATCAATCACACCGGCACGATTACCATGGTGGCTAACACCAGCAGTCATAGCAATGCCGTGACCTACGATGTTTCTACAGGTAACAAAACGTCAACCATCGTCACTGGCAATTTGAGCCTGACAGCGGGATCAACGTCCAATGTCAATTTCAACGAATATGCGTCGGGTGCCAAGATCGACCCAGGTGCCATTAGTGTGCCTGGCACCATCACGTTGGACAACACCTTTGGGCGCGCAATTGGCGCCACCACCGATCCTGTCAGTGGCTATTTAAATGCCAGCACCATTAGCACAGCTTTGGTCACCAGCACCGATGGACTGACCATCAACAATACACTTTCTGGTACAGCGGGTGTTTTCCTAAAGGGCGTATCGTTTGGTGGAGGTGCAGTTTCTGGTTCTTCTGCTGTCACATCGACGCTTGGCACTATTGATGTCACAGGTATCACCAACACCGGCAACGGTGTGAACTTGACGGGCTTGCTCAAAGCCAAAGGTGTCAGTTTGGTGGGTACACGAATTGCCAGTAGCAGCAACAGCTCTGTCAGGCAAGGGGCCATTGAAATTTTAGCGTTGTCATCGGCTGAGTTGGCCGCCGGCGTGTTGGGAAATGTCACAGTCACGGGCAACAGTTTTGACCAAGCCGGTTACGGTGTGAATGCCTACGGCGCCATCACAGACAACGCCAATGGCAGCAGCATCACCTTCAAATCAAACAACAACATCGTTCACACGGGCAACATTACCATGGTGGCCAACACCAGTGGTCATGCCAGCGCGGTCACCTACGATGTGTCCACAGGCAACAAAGCATCCACCATTTCAACGGGTGCCTTGACCATTGCGGCAGGCTCGACTTCTAACATCAACTTCAACGAATACGCAGCAGGTGCCACGATCAACCCGGCGGCCATCAGTGTGCCAGGTGTGATCACCATGGATAACACATGGGGTGGTACTGCAGGTGTAGGCGGTGCACCCACCAGTGGTTATTTGTTACAAGCGTCTAATTTCACGACGGCGCTGATTGCCAGTGGCAACGGCCTACAAGTGGATAACACCTTGAACGGTACTGCGGGTGTGGTGCTGAAGGGCGTCTCTTTTGGTGGCAATGCTGTCACCGGCGGCGCGGCCGTGACTTCAACGGCCGGTGTGGTGGATGTGACAGGGGTGAGTAACACTGCTAATGCGGTGTGGCTTACAGGTGCCATCACCGCCAAGGGTGTGAACGAAACCGGCACGCGCCGAGCCAGTAGTGGCAACACCTCCGTTCGGGTAGGTCCTATTACAGTCTTGGCATTGACCAGCGCGGAATCGACTGCAGGCCTGTTGGGTAATGTGAACATCACCGGTTACAGCGCTGATCAAGGTGGCAATGGTGTTTACCAATACAGCAACATTGTGAGCAATGCCAATGGCGGCAGCGTCACTTTGAAGTCCAACAACAATGTGTATCAGGTTGGCAATATTTCCATGGTGGCCAACACCAGCGGTCACAGCAGTGCCATCACGTATGACGTGACTTTGGGCAATAAGAGCTCCAGCATCACCACGACGAATTCCACTATTGCAGCAGGTTCGACTTCGGGCATTGACTACAACATGTTGGCATCGGGTGCGCAATTAAATCCAGGTGTTATTCGTGTGCCAGGTGTGATCACTTTGGACAACACCTTCGGACGCGATGTGGGTGCTAGCACAGATCCCGTCAGTGGCTACATCAACGCTAGCAATTTGACCAACTTGGCCACTTCATCGGTGCCAGTAGACATCAACACTGGCAATCCGCTAAGCGGCGATCGTGGCGTGGTTATCAAAGCTGTGGCCACTACCGGCATGGGTGGCCAGGCTGTGCGCTTGTTAGACAGCGTGACCAGTTCAACGGGTAATGTCAACATCACTGGCACCAACGCATCAGGAAGTGGCATAGGCAATTACATCTATGGTTGCTGCACGCTCAATGCGCCGATCAGTGCGCCATTGGGCACGGTCACATTAACGGGTACCGTGACTGGTGATGGCCTCTACGGCGTGCGCATGCTGGGCGACACCGCCGGTCTGATCACGGCCAAGGCCATTACGGTGACAGGCACACTGAATGCAGGTGGCAACAGTGCGGTTTACTTGGACCGGATGGTCATTGTGGCGGGTGGTGGCGACATCAACGTCACGGGCAATACGGCTACTCAAAATGGCAGCGGCATCATTCAATCGGGCACCATCACCGACAACGCCAATGGCGGCAACATCACCTTCAAGTCGAATAACAACATCACGCAAACGGGCCTGATTTCATTGGTGGCCAACACCAGTGGCGCCAACAGCGCCGTCACCTTCGATGTGTCAACGGGCAACAAGTTGTCCACCGTGAACATCAGCACGCCCTTGGCGATTGCAGCGGGCTCCACCTCGCGCATTGACTACAACATGTATGCCAGCGGCGCGGTGCTCAATGCGGGTAACCTACCCACCATTCCTGGCGTGCTGACCCTTGACAACACCTTTGGTGCAGCTACCAGCGGTACAACACCTGCCAGTGGGTTCATTACCACCAGCAACATTGCCTTGGCTACCACCAGCAATGCAGTGGTTATCAATGCAGGGCAGCCTTTGAATGCCACCTATGGTGTGGTCATCAAGGCTGCCTCCAATGGCAATGCAGGCTCTAAAGCGGTTCAACTCAGCGACAACGTAACCAGTTTGCAGGGCGGTGTCACCATCACCGGCGCAGCGGGTCTGGGTTATGCGGTCTACGAACCCAGCGCCACGTACGCCATCAATGGCCAGTCCATCACCATTTTGGGCACCAACTTAGGCTCGAGCACCACCACGCCCGTTTACTTGGGCAAACTGAATGTACTCACCGGCATTGGCGACCTGAGTGTCATAGGCAACAAGTCGGTGGCGGGCGGAGGTAACGGCATTGTGCAAAACGGTGTCATCACCAGCTTGTCCAACGGCGGCGATATCTTATTTGCCTCTAACAACAAGATCACGCAAAACGGCACTATTTCAGTGGCGGCCAACACGTCGGGTCAAGCGGCCAACATTGAATACAACACCACAACGGGCAATAAGTTGTCCATCATCAACCCAGGTGTGGTGACATTCAACGGTACCTCTACCAGCGATATCAACTACAAAAACTTGGCCAGTGGTGCAGAGATCATTGTGAACAGTGCCATGAATGTGCCTGGCGCCATCACGCTAGACAACACCTGGTTGAACGGTGCATCGGGCGGCATTACCGAAGCTAACGCGGCCAACTATGCGACCAGCATCAACGGTGTGGCCCTGTCGGTTAACTTGACGGCAGCCCACGGCTTGTTCATCAAGGGTGCTACAGGCTCTGCCTTAACCGCATACAAAGGCGTGAATATCACAGCGGGTACTTACACATCTTCTGGTGTTTTCAGTGCAGGCCAAGATGCCATCAACATCACCGGTGTGTCTGCGGGTGTCACCGCCAATCAATCTGCTGTCAGTATCACAGGCAACGTGTCGATTTTGAACAACTCGACCTTAGGCAATACCAATTTGATTGCCTACGGTGGTCGTTATTACGACCCCGTGGTCATCACCAATTCAAGCTCAGCAGGCGCCGTGGTCATCAGTGCCATTGGCCCCAATGCGTCTGTGGTGGCCACAACGGCCAGCACCATCACACAAAATTCAAATGCCGGCGTGTTCATCACGTCGTCAGAAAACGGCAACGTGACACCGCCCAAAATCATCAACAATGGTACTGGCCCTGTGGCCGTTGCCGCAGGTGCTGATTTGCCGGTAGGCATTGCTACGGGCGGACAAATTGTGGGCTTGAGTGGCAACAACATCACATCGCCCAACGGCAATGTGTATTTGTACGCCGGTTTACCGACCAACATTCCAAACGTCACCACCCAAACGGCCACCAACACGCTGGCGTATTTGGCGCCCACTCTAGGCACCTTGACGTTTGACAACACCTTGTTTGCCAAAGCCTATGCCGCTGGTAATGTGGCGGCCAACAGCTTGCCCATCACCACTTTGGCAGGCATCAACACTTCGGCATTGGCCACCGCGCTGCCCACCACCAACACGACTACCAGCGGCACACAGGGCCCCGTGATTCAATTCCGTGCCGTGGCGCAGGCCAACATGCTGTTGACCGACAACTTTATCAAGATGTACGGTACTGCCGACCCAAGCACTGCTTACAACTCGGTGAATGTGGCAGGTTCACTGGAATATCAGCTGAACCGAAATCTCATCAAGTCCACCACAGCCAACCCTGGCTTCAGTGTGGAAGGCGGCGTGGAGTACTTTGCCGTTTTGGTCAATGGCATGCAGTTCAAGCTTCGCATGAGCGATTTCTTGAACACAGTCACAGCAACTCGCTCGCAGTACGGCACTTTGTCCGGTGAGCAAGTAACGTCCCCCAGCACGCCCTATGCCTACAACTTAACCAGTGCACATGGCGTATTGTTGGCAGCTGGCGTGGACTTGAGCTTGTCGGGTAACAGCAACAAGGCGCCTTACTTGGGCCTTGAAATTACGCCCGCACCTTTGACCCTCACGCCGACTGGCTTGAGCAAGGTCTATGGTCAGTCAATCACGCCCACAGGCAACGCTGCGCAAGCATCAGGCGTCATCAATGGCGTGACTGTAGACGGCGTGACGATCAACGATGTCATTACCAATTTTGCATTGAGTTCTTCGGGCTTTGCGTCGTCTGCCAATGTGGGTAGCTACACCGTCACCCCAGGTGCCATCACATTTGCATCGGGTGCGTCTAGTAACTACAGCATCACGAACAACACCACCGCTGTGGTAGTGACACGTGCGCCCTTGACCGTCACAGCCAATGCCGCCACCAAATACGAAGGCATGACCGACCCCACAGGTTTCCGCGGAGTGTCTTACAGCGGATTTGTCAATGGCGATGCTGCGGCTTCTTTGGGTGCATCTACAGGCATCTCAGTGACGCGCAGCAACAGTTCTGTTAACGGTGTAGGTGTATACAGTAATGCGCTGACGGCAGCGGGCCCAGCCTTACTGGGCAACTATGCACTGACCTATGCGCCAGGCACCTTCACCATTGCTGCATTGGCGCCCAATACCTTGGCGGTCTTGGCCAATGGCAGCACCGTTTATGGTGCAACAGGTACGGCTCCCTTGTTGGCCTCCGTGGTTTACAAGGACAGCAGCAATGTGCTGCACACTTTGACACCCACCAGCGCTACTGGCACAGCCTCTTTGGGCAGCTACGTCTACACCGATGGTGCCAATGGCACCGTGAGTTTCTCCGTAGCGCCTTCCGTGGGGAATTCATCGCTCTCGTCGGCGGGCAAGCCCAAAGTGGGTGACTATGCTGTAGTGCAGTCTGGCGTGATGACCACCACCATTGCTCAGTTGAGCACCAGCATGTTGGTTGCAGGCGGTGAAACCGTCACGCCTGCCAGCGCCAGCGTATCGGCTACCCCCACATTGCTCACCTACAACGCAAGTACGCAGTCACAATCTGCTTATGTCGCCAGCGGTTTCTTGAGCAGCGACGCGATTGGTATTTCTGCTGCACAAGTCACTGGTCGCAACGCCGGTACTTACAACTCGAATATTGCCTTGAGCAGTGGCAATGCCAATAACGACTTGGCTAATTACTCGGTCGCTATCAATAATTCGGCACTGACCATCAATCCAGCCGCCTTGTCGTTGTCCAATGTAGGCGCCGTAAGCAAGGTGTACAACGGCAATACAGCCGCTGTGTTGAATATGGGAAGCGCCACACTTTCGGGTGTCCTGAGCACCGACAACGTGAGCTTTGTGGCCACTGCTTTGTCTGCTCAGTACGCCAATAAAAATGTCGGTACATCAGCTTTGACGCTGGCAGGTGGCAACGCTGCATTGACCGGCGTCGATGCGGCCAACTACATCTTGACCGGCTTGAACAATTATTCGGGCGCCATCACACCAGCCCCCCTGACACTGATCGGTGTGGGCACCACTTCTAAGGTCTACGATACCAACACCACGGCGACCCTGAATGTGGGCAGTGCCGTGTTGGGCGGTGTATTGCCAGGTGATGCGGTGACTTTCAATGCCAATGCGTTGTCGGCTACCTACGACACCAAAAATGTGGGCGTTGGCAAAGTTTTGACCGTGCTGGCGGGTGCTGGTACTTTGACTGGCTCAGACGCCAGCAACTACAGCATTTCAAACTTGACGAGTTTTACGGGGTCCATCACGCCTGCGCCATTGGCTTTGGCAGGGTCGGGTGCAACCACCAAAGTCTATGACGGTACGACCAACGCCTCTGTGAACACCAGCGCAATTACGCTGACGGGCGTCTTGGGCGGCGATGCCGTCAGCCTGAATGCCTCAGGCATGTTGGCCAGTTATGACAATAAGAATGTGGGTGCCTCCAAAGCCGTTCTAATTACTGCTGCCCCTTCAGCGTTGTCAGGCGCTGATGCTGGCAACTACGAGATGACAGGTACATTGTCGATTGCAGGCAGCATCACACCTGCACCGCTCACTTTGACTGGTTTGTCAGGTGTGAGTCGCACCTACAACGCCACCAATGCCGCAACGCTTGACACAGCGAATGCCACATTGACTGGGCTGGTGGCTGGAGACACTGTCAGTATTTCAACGACGGGTGTTTCAGGCACGTTTGCTGACAAAAACGTAGGCACAGCCAAGCCTATTACAGTGACAGGTGCCAGCGCATTGAGCGGCGCAGATGCTGCAAACTACGCACTTCAACAAATTTCGGGTGTCACTGGTGATATCACACCTGTAGCGCTTAGCCTCACCAGTATTGGGCAATCTAGCAAAGTCTACGATGCAACAACAGCGGCCACTTTGAACTTGGGTGGCGCAAACTTGACTGGTGTTCTTGCAGGCGACACTGTGAGTTTGAACACATCTGGCATCGCGGCTACTTATGCAGATAAAAACGTTGGCAGTAGCAAGCCACTCACTGTTGCTGTCAATGGTACCGGCTTAATCGGCACTGATGCGACCAATTACACACTCCAGGCAATCAGCGGTATCACAGGCAACATCACGCCCGTTGCTTTGACTTTGTCTGGCGTGGGTGCAACAAGCAAAGTGTATGACGGCACCACAACGGCCAGCCTGAATGTCAGCGCGGCCACGCTGAGTGGCGTTTTGACTGGTGATACCGTCACATTTTCCGCTAGTGGATTGACTAGCACTTATGCCGATAAAAATGTAGGTTCCGGCAAAATCTTGTCTGTGACTGCAGGCAACACGGCTTTGAGTGGCGCCGATGGCGGCAACTATGTGTTGACCGGTTTGGGCAATTACACGGGTGCCATCACGCCAGCTACTTTGTCGCTAGCTAATTTGGGTGCCACCACCAAGGTTTATGACGGCAACACCACTGCGGCGCTTGATCTGAGTAGCGCTACTTTGACGGGTGTTGTCCAGGGCGATGCTGTTCAACTTAATAGCGTAGGTTTGACGGCCACCTACAACACAAAAGATGTGGGCGTTGGTAAAGCCTTGTCGGTGGCCAGTGGCGCTGGTACTTTGAGCGGGGCAGATTCAGCCAATTATGTGTTGTCGGGAACTTCTGGATTAACCGGAACCATTACGCCAGCCCCTTTGACGATCACTGCCAACAACAACGGTAAATTCACTGGGCAAGCCGACTCAGTGGGTTACATCGACAACACCATCGGTTATGCCGGTGTCGCATATTCCGGCTTTGTAGCCGCTGAAACTTCTGCTGATTTAGGTGCCAACCCTGGCATTGCAGTGACGCGTAACAACAGCTCAGTCAATACGCCTGCCACTTACACAGGTGCATTGATTGCGGCGGGTCCTGCTACTCTGGGTAACTACGCTATCACCTACGCGCCTGGCAATTACACCATCACGGGCTACAACACCATGGCGCTGCAAGTGAGCAGTGGTGCGACCCAGGTATATGGCACGGCAGGAACAGCGCCCTCTATTGCTTCTGTGCAATACATGGACAACAACAACACCTTGCACACCTTGACTCAGCAAAGTGTGTTGGGCTCTGGTGCCGCTACTACTTACACTTATGTGGAAGGGGCGGGCACCGTGAACTTCACGCTGGTGCCAACGGGTACCACGGCGTCCACATCCAACTCTGTCAAAGTAGGAACCTATGCTTTGGCCATGTCGGGTGCTGTGACAGTTTCCAACATTCCTAATTTGTTGACCACCGCCAATGTGAGTGGCAATTTGGTGGTGACCAAAGCTGACGCATCGGTCAGTGCCACGCCTACAAGCGTGGTTTACAACGCAGGCAATCAAACGCAATCAGCGCCCATTCGGTCTGGTTTTGTAGCAGGTGATGCCATCACCATTGCAGATGCGCAAGTGACCGCCCGAAATGTGGGCACATACGCATCCAACGTGGTGGTGAGTAGTGGCAATGCGCAGAATGATTTGGATAACTACAACTTAACGGTGACCAATGCAAACTTGGTGATTAGGCCTGCGCCATTGACTTTGAACACCGCGGGTGCGATCACACGTGTCTACAACGGCACAACTTCAGCCACATTAAATTCCAACAGCACCATCTCGGGTGTGTTGGGTAACGACACGGTCATATTCTCGGCTGCAGCCATGTCGGCTGCATTTGTAGACAAGAATGTGGGCAATCAAAAAGCGCTGACAGTGAGTGCAGGCACTGGTGCCCTAACTGGCGCAGATGCTGGCAATTACAGCTTCACCAACTTGACAAATTTAACGGGTAGCATCACGCCTGCTCCGTTGACACTCTCTGGGGTTTCGACTTCTACCAAAGTTTATGATCGTTCGACAATCGCCACGCTAGATGCTAGCAGCGCTGCGGTAGTGGGTGTCATTCCAGGTGATGCCGTGACGCTGACCGCTTCAGGTTTGAGCGCTGCATTTGTGGACAAGAATGTAGGTGCTGGCAAAGCCATGAACGTCACTGCAACAAATGCTCTGGGCGGTACCGATGCGCAAAACTACACCTTGACCGGCCTCAATACATTGACAGGCACCATCACGCCTGCGGCTTTGACATTATCGGGTGTCGGTACAACGACTAAAGTCTATGAAGGCACGGTCAGTGCCAGTTTGAATGCTACTGGCGCTAGCTTGAGTGGTGTGATCAGTGGTGACGCGGTCAGCCTAGATGCTTCAGTGCTAAGCAGCAGTTTTGCTGACAAGCATGTTGGCACTTCAAAGAGTTTGAATGTCATAGCAGGGGCTGGTGTATTGAGTGGCTCGGATGCCAGCAATTACACTTTGACCGGACTCAATACATTCACTGGCAGTATCACGCCTGCGCCTTTGACCTTAAGCGGCATGGGTAACTTTAATAAAGTGTATGACGCTAGCCTGAATGCGCCAGTGAATGCTGGTAATGCCAGGTTGTTGGGTGTCATTGGCTCTGATGCGGTTGATTTGAATGCATCAAGTTTGACGGCCACCTATGCCAATAAAAATATCGGTGCTGGCAAGTCAGTCGTGGTGACTGCAAACAGTGGTACCTTAGGCGGTGCTGATGCTGGTAACTACACGCTGACAGGCTTGAACAGTTACACAGGCACCATCACACCTGCGCCCTTGAGTTTGTCGGTGTCGGGTACCAACACCAAAGTCTACGATGGCAATCTGAATGCCACATTGGGTGCCGGACTTGGACTGACGGGTGTCTTTAGCAACGACGTCGTGAATGTCTCTGCCGCAGAATTGACAGCCGCCTACTTGGACAAGAATGTTGGCAACAACAAAGGGCTGCAAGTCGTGGCAACGGCCAATGCATTAACTGGTGCCGATGCTTCCAACTACAGTCTGGTCAATTTAAACAGCTTGACTGGCAACATCACGCCCAAAGCTCTAAGCTTTTCAGGCTTGGGGGTTGCTGCCAAGGTCTATGACGGCAACACGCGTGCGGTATTGAATTTGGCATCGACTACTTTATCGGGCGTCGTTGTAGGCGATTCTATTGCTGTGAATACCAGTGCCTTGAGCGCCAATTTCGCAGATAAAAATGTTGGCAATAATAAACCTGTGACGGTGAGTACAGGTGTTGCCAGTTTGTCTGGTACGGACGTAGGCAACTACACCTTAAGCGCCATCACAGGATTGACGGGCACCATCACGCCAGCGTCCTTGGTAATCAGCAATGTAGGCGCCGTCAATAAAGTGTACGACGGCACCACAAGTGCTGTGTTGAACACAGCCGATGCCTCTTTGTCTGGCTTGGTAACTGGCGATGTCGTGAATTTGAATGCCAATGGCTTGGTCAGCTCTTTCTTAGACAAGCATGTTGGGACAGGTAAATCACTGAACGTCACTTTGGGTAGTACGCCCTTGACGGGTGCTGATGCTGGCAACTACGTGCTGTCGGGCTTGGGTATTTTTACAGGCAACATCACGCCTGCACCTTTAACCTTAAGCAATGTGGGCACAAGCGCTAAGGTCTATGACGGCAATACCGTGGCCGCTCTCAATGTGAGTAACGCGAGTTTGAACGGTGTCATTGCAGGCGATGCTGTGGTGGTAGATACCGCAGGTTTGAGTGCCAGCTACAACAACGCTAACGTGGGTACCAATAAGGCCCTGACGTTAACTGCTGCCAGTACCACGCTTTCGGGCGCTGATGCCGCCAACTACACATTGACCGGGTTGAATGCCTTTACCGGCAGCATCACCCCAGCTCCTTTATTGGTTACCGCTAACAGCAATGGCAAATTTGCAGGCCAGAGTGATGCTGCAGGGTACGCTGGTGTAACCTACGTGGGCTTAGTCAACGGCGAAACAGCCACTTCTGCTCTGGGGGTCAACCCTGCTATTACCGTCTCACGTGCGGGGCAGGGCAATGTTGAAGTTGCCGGAACGTATGCCAACGCGTTGACAGCTTCAGGCCCTGCTACTTTGGGCAATTACGCTCTGAGTTTTGCGCCAGGAAATTTCACGATCAACGCTGTCAATCAGTTGTCTATTCAACTGGCCAGTGGCACTGCCAACAGCGTGGTGTATGGCACGGCAGGCGCAGCGCCCACCATTGCCAGCATGTCCTATGCCGATACCAACGGTACCTTGCATACCTTCACGCAGCAAAGCGTCACTGGCAACGCAAGTTTGGCCCAGTACACCTTTGTGGAATCAGGCACAGGCGCCACAGTGAGCTTTACTTTGAAGCCACTCACCACAGTGCAGTCGGGTGCTTTGAAAGTGCCTGTTGGAAACTATACCCTCAGCAGCACCAACTTGTCTGTTACTGGCGTCAGCAACCTGAGTACTTCGTTGTCTGTCAATGGTCTATTGACTGTGACACCAGCTGTCGCTTCGGTGGTGGCTACGCCCACGACCCTGACTTACAACGGCGCTACACAGTCGCAATTGGCGGCAGTCACCGCTGGCTTCTTAAGTGGTGATGGCATTACCATCACAGGCTCCCAAGCTGTTGGTAAAAACGCTGGAACTTATGCTTCTAATTTGGCGATCAGTGGTTTAGATGTTGCTAACTACTCGGTCGCGCTGACCAATGCCAATCTGATCATCAGTCCTGTTCAAATTGCTAGCAATGGCACCGCTTCGATAGGCGTTCCCACGCTCACAGCCACTGCCAATCACAAGGTTTACAACGGCAATTCTCAGGCGACTGGTACGCTTAGTTTGAGTGGTTTGTTTGCAGGTGATGTGCTCACGGCCAGCAGTACTTCCAGCACCTTCGCTGATAAAAATGTAGGCAATGCCAAGGCCGTGACATTTGCAGGGCTCACCTTGAATGGCGATCCCACAACATTGGCCAATTACAGTTTGGACAATATCGGCCCTGCCATGATTGCCACGGCCAATATCACACCTGCAGCGCTGACCGTGGTAGGTGTAGGTGTAGCCAATAAGGTTTATGACGCCACAACATCAACCGGATTGAATTTCAATGCTGGTTCATTGTCGGGTGTGATCCCCGGTGATACGGTGAACTACAACGCCGGTGTGCTGTCGGCCAGTTTTGCTGATAAACATGTTGGGCTGAACAAACAGATTACTGTGTCTGGTGTGGTGGGTGCCTTGAGTGGTGTGGATGCCAGTAACTATGTGCTGACCAACTTGAACAGCTTCACCGGCAACATTACGGCAGCACCCCTCACATTGAGTGGTGTGGGCTTGACGACCAAGGTCTACGATGCCAACACCTCAGCGACTTTGAACGCAGGCAATGCCAGCTTGGTGGGGGCTCTAGCGCAGGATGCTGTCAGTTTTGCTCCATCAGAACTGAGCGCCAGTTTTGCCGACAAAAATGTGGGTACATCCAAAGCGCTCAATGTCATAGCAGGTACCGCAGCCTTGACTGGCGCTGACGCCGCCAATTACACGCTCACTGGTTTGAATGCCTTCACCGGAAGCATTACACCTAAAGCTGTTGTCTTGTCCGTACCGGGCAACACCAGCAAGGTGTACGACGGTACAACTAATGCAACGTTGAGTAATACGGGCTCATCGGTATCCGGTTTAATTGCCGGTGACGCTGTGGCATGGAATGTCAATGGCTTGACGCTGAGCTATTCAGATAAAAATGCCGGCACAGCCAAAGTTTTGAATGTGGCGGCTGGCAACTCTTTGTTGGGCGCTGATGCGGGTAACTACACCCTCACCGGGTTGACCGGTATCACGGGCAGCATTACGCCCAAAGATGTGAGTTTGGTCATGCCTGGCGCCACAAGCAAGGTCTATGACGGCAACACGGTTGCTGCGCTGAACTTGTCGGGTGCCACATTAAATGGTGTCATCGCTGGCGATGCCTTGGCCTTGAACAGCATCGGCCTGTCAGCCAACTATGCCAATGCCAATGTGGGTGCAGCAAAAGCCATCACTGTGAGCATTGCCAACAATGCTTTAACTGGCACTGATGCTGGTAATTACACCCTGACAGGTTTGAACGCTTTGACTGGCAGCATTGCACCGGCGCCATTGCTGGTGACTGCCAACAACAGCGGCAAGTTCATCCAACAAACCGATCCTACAAACTATGCAGGTTTGGGTTATTTGGGTTTCGTGAATGGCGAATCTGTGGCTACGTTGGGTGCATCACCGGCGATCAACATCACGCGACCTAGTATGGGCAGTGTTGAAACTGCGGGTGTTTATACAGGGGCATTGGTGGCCACTGGACCCGCCAATTTGGGTAACTATGCGCTGACCTACGCACCTGGTACTTTCACCATCACGCCGCAAAACAAAGTGGCTTTGCAAATTGCAGGGGGTGCAACTCAAGTCTACGGCAGCACAGGAACAGGCCCCAGCATCGCCACCGTCGCTTATTTGGATTCCAATAATGTGGTGCAAACCTTGACGCCTCGCAGCGTGTCGGGTTCGGGTGCTTCGACGGTGTATACCTTTCAAGATACCAATGGCGGCACGGTGAGTTTTGCTTTGACGCCCACTGGTACAGTGACGTCCAACTCTGGCAATACAGCAGTAGGCAATTATTCACTGGCCTTATCAGGCGGTTTGACCATCACAAATATCAACAATTTGGCGGGCACTGCTGACGTCAGTGGTAATTTGCTTGTGACCAAAGCCAATGCATCCGCTGTTGCAGCACCCACAACCGTGACCTATAACGGCGCAACCCAAACACAGTTGGCCACCCGCACAGGCTTCATAGCCAATGATTTGATCACCGTCACTGGCGCTGCCTCCAGTATCAATGCAGGAACTTATGCTTCTAATCTTTTGGTGGGGGGCACTGACATTGGCAACTACAGCGTGGTGGTGACCAATGCGGATCTCGTCATCAAGCCTTACCAGTTGGTGCCAGCAAGCGCTGTTGTGTCCCCTGGTTCACCTGCCATCGCCGTCACAGCTAACAGCAAGGTGTATGACAGTACCACTACAGCATCAGGCACATTGGCATTGACAGGTTTGTTTGGCAGCGATGTGTTAGGCATCTCAAGCAACGCGCCTAGCTTTGCCGACAAAAATGTGGGCACGAGCAAAACGGTGAGTTTTGATGGTGTTAGTTTGTCTGGTAACGCCAGCACCTTGGCCAATTACACCTTGGGCAACATTGGCACCACTTTGACCGCCACAGCCAACATCACGCCCAAGGCCGCGAGCGTGACGGCAACGCCAACCAGTGTGGTCTACAACGGAGCGCAACAGTTTCAAAGCAATGCTGTAGTCACAGGCTTTGTGTCGGGCGATGCCATCGCGGTGACGGGCAGTCAAGCGCAGGGTCAAAACGCGGGAACATACAGTTCTAACCTTGTCATAACTGGTGCAGATGTGACCAACTACAGCATCAGTTCTCAAAACGCAAACTTGGTAATCACACCTTATGTGATTCCTGCCAGCAATTCTGGTGCAAATGTGCCTCCAGGTTCACCCGTAGTGACAGCCACAGCCAACAGCAAAGTTTACGATACCACCACAGCTGCCACTGGTTCGCTATTGGTGAGCGGGCTGTTTGGCAATGATGTCTTAACAGCCTCTAGCATCTCGCAAACCTTTGCCGATAAAAACGTGGGCACGGCCAAAACCGTGACCTTCAGCGGCGTGAGTTTGCAGGGCAATGCCAGTACCTTGGCCAACTACGTGTTGGCCAATAGCAGCAGTAACCTAACGGCTACAGCCAACATCACGCCTGCAGCCTTGCATCTCAGCGGCTTAGGTACACCGACCAAAGTCTACGATGGCAGTTCGTCGTTCACGCTGAACTTGGCCGCCAATGCATTGGTGGGTGTCTTGGGTAACGATGTGGTCAACCTGCCAAGCACCGGTTTGTCCGCAGTGTTCTCTGATAAAAATGTGGGCACCAACAAGTCTTTGACTTTAACGGCACCTGCCTTGGCTTTAAGTGGCGCAGATTTTGCCAACTATGCGTTGACCACTCCGTCTAACTTCACAGGCAGCATTACGCCCAAAGCTGCTAGCGTGACTGCGACGCCCGCAACACTTACCTACAACGGGACTGTGCAATACCAAGCCGCTACAGCCGCAGGCTTCATTGCGGGTGATGTCTTCACCGTTGGCGGAATTGCATCTGGCCGAAATGCTGGTACCTACACGTCTAGCTTGGTTGTGAATGGCATGGACGCTAGCAACTACAGCATCACTTACAACAACAGCAATTTGGTGATCAATCCTTACCAAATTGCACCTGTTGTGCCTGGCGTGACCCCCCCGCTTGGCATGCCTGTGTTGACGGCCACGGCCAGCAACAAAGTGTATGACGGCTCCCCGGCCGTGAATGGTTTGTTGTCGGTGTCTAACTTGTTTGCAGGCGATGTGTTGAGCGTCACCAGCCAAGCACCGGCATTTGCCGATGCCAATGTGGGTAACGCTAAAACAGTCAGTTTCAATGGCGTGAGCTTGCAGGGCAATGCCACAACTTTGGCCAACTACGTTCTGTCTAGTTCAGCCAACCAAGTTACAACAACAGCCAGCATCACACCTGCCTCCTTGCAAATCATAGCTAACACCAACGGAAAATTTGTGGGCCAAGCTGATAGCACAGGTGTCATCGATGCTGCAGTGGGTTATGCCGGCGTGAACTACCAAGGGTTTGTCAATGGTGAAACTGCTGCGGTCTTGGGCAACTCGCCTGGCATCAGTGTGGCGCGTTTAGGTGTAGGCTCCAACGAAGTTGCAGGCACCACCTATACAGGTAGTTTGGTGCCCACAGGTGCAAGCGTGATGGGTAATTACGCCGTGACGTATGTGCCTGGCAACTACACCATCACACCCATTAACAAAGTGGCAATTCAAATCGCCAATGGGGGCCAGCAAGTTTATGGTGCAAGCGCTAACAACGTTGCTGTGGCTAGCGTCGCCTATGAAGACACCAACAATGTGATTCACAACCTCAGCTTACAAAGTGTGAGTCGTGGGTTGTACACCTATGCAGATGGCGCAGGGAATACGGTGTCCTTCAAGTTAACACCTACAGGAACCGTGCAATCTGCATCAGGCAATACAGCGGTAGGTAACTACGCATTGCAAGTCAGTGATTTAACAGTGAACACTAGCACTGGTCTTGCCAATGCCGTGAATGTGAATGGTGAGATGTTGGTCACCAAGGCGCAAGCCTCAGTGATGGCTACTGCAAGCACCAAAACATACAACGGCGCAGTGCAAACGCAGTCAGCCGCGGTCAGTTCTGGCTTTGTGTCGGGCGATGACGTCGTCATCAGTAGTGCACAAGCGGCTGGCACCAACGCGGGTACTTATGCGTCTAACATTTCTGTGTCGGGTGCCGATGTCAACAACTATGCTTTGTCACTAGGCAACGCCAATTTAGTGATTAATCCCTATCAAATCGTGCCAGTAGCGCAGGGTACAAACCCAAGTGGCCAACCAACTCCTGGCGTGGTGAGCTTAACGGCAACTGCCAACAACAAGGTCTACAACGCCACGACCGCAGCAGTTGGCAGACTGAGCTTGAGCGGTTTGTTTGGTACCGATACCTTAAACGTGATCAGTGATGCCCCCACTTTTGCCGATGTCAATGTGGGCACAGCTAAAACTGTCACCTTCAGCGGTGTCGCCCTGTCGGGTAGTGCCAGTGCCATGTCAAACTACACCTTGGGCGGCATGGGCAGTACGTTGACCACCACAGCCAATATCACCCCGGCCCCTGTGATTCTTTCAAGTGCAGGAATCACATCCAAGGTGTATGACGGCACCACAGCAGCCGTTTTGAACACCGGTTCTGGCACCCTCAGTGGTGTGCTGGGCTCAGATGTTGTCAAGTTCAATAGTACGGGGCTCACAGCGGTCTTCAACAACAAGAATGTTGGTACAGGTAAATCACTCAATGTGGTGGCTGCATCCAATGTCTTATCGGGAGCCGATGCTAGCAACTACAGTTTGCTTGGCTTGGATAATTTCAAAGGTACCATCACGCCCTATCAAATTTCCTTTGTTGCACCCGGCGCATCGCCAGTGCCAGGTTCGCCTTCATTGACCGCTCTATTGGATTCCAAAACCTACGATGGCACTGTGAATGCGTCGGGCCGTTTGCTGCTCAGTGGCTTGTTTGGTAGTGATGTGATTTCTATCAATAGCAATGCGCCAACTTTCAGTGATGCCAATGTGGGTTCCAACAAGCCAGTGACTTTTGATGGCCTGACTTTGATGGGCAATCCCCAAGTGCTGGCTAACTATACGATTGGATCACTATCAGGACAGGTGAGCATGCTTGCCTCTATTGCGCCGATGCTGCCAAATGCTACTCAGACTATGGCCATTGCAGGGCTTGAACGCTTTGCAGGTTATGTCACCTTTAAAGCACCCTTGCTTGAATTTGTGCCTCTGTTCTTGAGTTCGCCCAATGTGGAATTCAAAACAGACGATCAGAAGACTTCAAGTGAAAAAGAAAAACCGGCCTCATTGGTGCTAAATTCAATTGTGGAACGATCTGTTTGGTCGATCGATGTTTCTTCGGAGCAGTCGGGTGCCAAATCGGCAGCGTCTCTCAAAGTAAGTTATAAATCAGGCATTCAAACATCTCGGCCTTTGTTCTAAATCTTGACTGGAAATGAAATGACTTTTTCGATGAATTTGCGCGCAGTTTCTCTGCTTTGCATGTGTGCATTTGCAGCGGCTGGTTCTGTGCAAGCGCAAGCTCAAACTGCTTCAGGCAGCGTGCCTGTTGGCAGCTTTGCGGTAGTCAATTCAGTACCGCTCTCTAACTTACTTTTGGAGCAGGTTCTCAAAAACAATGCGGCCCAAGGTGTGAAAGACAGTCCAGAGCTGCGAAATGTGGTTCGTGGAGAACTGATTGGTCGCGCAGCGCTCAGTCAAGAAGCGATTAAGTTGGGATTGGACAAGCAGGAAATTTCCTTGGCCCAAATGGAACTACTCAAGCAAAACTTTTTGGCAGAGATGCTCATTGCTGACCACTTAACCAAAAACCAAGTGTCTGATGCTACTGTGCGTGCCGATTACGATCGTCAGGTGACGGCTTTGAAAGATGCCAAAGAGTACAAAATTCGCCATTTCGTTTTGGCGGATGAAGCTGCTGCCAAAGCGGCTTTGGCCAGCGTGCTCAAAGGCGAGGCCTTCGATAAATTGGCCAAGGAAAAGTCCATCGACCCCTCAAAGGCTGAAGGTGGTGACTTGGGCTGGTTGTTGTTAGAGCAGATTAACCCACTGATTGCCAATGTGGTGGTTAACTTGGCAAAGGGTGCCGTGTCTGCGGCTCCTATTCAAATTCAAAACGCTTGGCATATCATCAAAGTGGAGGACATCCGCAATTTTGTGGCCCCAAAATTTGACGATGCCAAAGGGCAGATTCGTCAAGCACTGCAAATGAAGCAACGCAACGACTATGTGAACAAAATCATGTCGACGGCCAAGGTTCAATTGGCAGAGTAATCTTGAAATAGTACATCCCTAATTAGGGGTGTACAAAGGCTGTCTTCAATGAAACATTGAGTATGTGACTGCTCCCTTATTTTCATGGAAATGAAACTTCCTACGACGCCTGATACAAGTGTGCCGATTGAAATCGGTCGCCTTTTAAAACTGGAGAGAATCAAACAAGGTCTGTCCATTGAAGACGTGTGCAAGAAAATGGGCGCTAGTTTTCAGCAAATTGAAGCAATTGAAAGTGGGAACGAACCGTATTTTAAAGTCAAGACCCAACCATTCTTATGGTTTGTTCGTCTGTATGCCAAGAAGCTAGGCATTGAATTGCCAGACGCCATCACATCGTCAAAGTCACTTCTTTAATCAATCGGTAGGCAATGCATTTAGACACCCAGACCACCATTTTCATGACTTGCTTCGTGTATCTGATCTTGCACGGGGCCATCTGGTTGGCTTTGCAAGAATACAGAAGCCCTCAGGTTAAATTGTGGTGCGCCTCAGGCATATTCAGCGGCATGGCTGTTGTCTTGCTGTCAATGAGGGGGCAGGTTTCTGAATTTTTGTTTTTGTATGTGGCGCAGTTGTTGATGTTGGTCGGCAATGGTGGCCGGATGGTGGCCTTGCGCATGTACTTATTGCCTGAACCCCAGACCCGCATTTACTGGATTTATAGCCTGGCATCGATGGCCTATTTCTTCTTATTCACCTACTTGATGGCTGTTTTGAAGGCCGATTGGGAGGCCTTGATTTTATTTTTTGGGTTCTATGCAGTTTTGTGCTTTGACTACTTCCGCATCGGTCTTAAGCTGCATCGAATGGGCGAATCTTTTGGTGCCAAACTACTGATGTGGGGCGGGTTGATTCTCAGCATCAGTTTAGGCCTGCGCACAATCGGCTTAGCGATTGGAGGCTCAATCAATGAAATCTATGAGCCGAGTTGGCATCAAGCGGTCATGGTGGTGGGTCAATTCATGTCTATCACGCTATGCAATATTGCCTTTTTGCGTATATTTTTAGAAATTGCTGAGCAAAAGAAATTGGCTTTGGCCCACGAATTGACGGTGACAAACGAACGCGCAGATGAAATGCAGCGAACGAGTTTGATTTTGAAGAACCTGCTTGAGGAACGCGAAGAAATCATCCGGCAGTTGACGCTGTTCAACAAAACAGCTGGGATGGGGGCCCTGGTGGCCAGCCTGGCCCATGAATTGAACCAGCCCCTTGCGGTGATTCAGACCAACGCCGGCATGATTGAATTGGTTTTGAATGGTCATGATGCCAAATTGAATCAAGACACCAGAATTGATTCAGCCTTGACGGGTTTGCGCAACGCCAACCAAAGAGCGGCCACCATTATTTCTACACTGCGCAACATGTTTGGTCATGGACGCAAAACCATTTCCTCTTTTGACTTCAATGAGCTGGTCAATGATGTGCTGCTCTTGTGCCAGCCCACCCTGAACAGACAAGGCATTGAGATGAACGTGCAGTTGCATCCTCAAACTCTGAACTTCACGGGTGACAAATCGCAGTTGCAACAAGTTTTGTTGAACCTGATCACCAATGCAATTGAAGCCTTTCCAAGTGTGTTTGTGGGCCTGAAAAAAATCACGCTTCAAACAGATTTAGAAAACGACCGAATTGTGATGTCTGTAGCGGACAACGGTATTGGTATTGCACCTGAATTTGAATCAGTGGTTTTTGAATTGCTCCGAACCAACAAAGAAACTGGCATGGGCATCGGCTTGTGGCTTTCAAAAACCATCATTGATTCTCATCAGGGCAGCATCAGTTTCACGAGCCAGGTCAATCATGGCACTCGGTTCGTTTTGAATCTGCCTTTAACAATCGAGAAAATGTACTACTAATTAATTCGTAATTAGAGTTTCAATATGAGATGCAAGATCCCCAATTAGGGGTATGTCAATCGGCCAATTACTGTTATTTTAATTAGAACAGTATCAATTGACCTTAAAAAAATGAAGCGTGTATTTCTAGTGGCTACGCTACTTATTCTTCAGGGGTGTGCTCCTTTGAATCGGACATACTTGAATTCGGAGTCATCTACTGGCTCTTACAACCCTTTGACACTTGAAAGTGTTAATGCCAATAAGTACAAAGCAGACAAGCAGCAGTGCTACAAGCAAGTTGAGGCAGAAACAGAAACTTCAATGATGGAGCATTACAACATCATCAAGTTTAGAGACTGCTTGGTGAAAAAAGGCTATGTATTAATGAGCGTGGCGCCACGCTTACCGTACCAAATTGCTGGCCCATTAACTCAGCATCTTGTTAGGTCTGAACGATTGACTCCCGCCTATATTTGAAAGCCATGCCGTCCCCGAGCTAAATAACATTTGGGTTCAGTGCAATAGGTCATGTTGGCGTCATCTCTATGAACGCTTTGTGGCATGATTCTTGGTTATTTTTGTAGCGGTAAAAAGTGACTATGAACTCATTGGAAAAGAGCCAAAACAACGCAGAGGTGTTGATTGTTGGCGGTGGCCCTGTTGGTATGGGCTTGGCTATTGAACTTGGACAGCGCGGCGTCAAATGCATTGTCGTTGAGCGCTACGTCAAGCCTCAACCCATTCCCAAAGGGCAGAATCTCACCCAACGCACTTTAGAGCACATGCATGTTTGGGGCACCGAAAAACAGTTGCGTGCAGCGCGCACCATTCCGCCAGAGTACGGTATCGGCGGCTTAACTGCTTACGGCACCCTGCTCAGCCCCCATGCTCACGATTGGTTGCAGCGCGACTTGGTCAAGCCTTATTACTTCACAGCCAACGAGCGCTTGCCTCAGTACGCCACAGAAGAAGTACTTCGAGAACGCGTGGCGCAGTTGCCATCCGTTGAAGTCTTGTACGGTTTCGATGCTGAAACCATTGTGCAAGACGAAGAGGGTGTTACTTTGACGGTGACTGAACGTGCCGCTGACAAAAGCAGCGCGCCGCGTGTGATTCGTGCAGCCTATGCAGTAGGGTGTGATGGTAGTGGTTCTCGCGTTCGTCAACAAGCTGGCATCACTCAAACTCTCACATCGCACGATCGCAAGATGGTGCTGTTGGTTTTCCGTTCCACACAGCTGCATGAGTTGTTAAAGCGCTATCCAGGCAAGTCGTTTTACAACGTGCTGCATCCAGAGCTCAAAGGCTACTGGAAGTTCTTTGGCCGAGTTGATCTTGGCAATACTTGGTTTTTTCATGCGCCTGTGCCTGCGGGCACCACTGCCGATAACTTCGATTTTCGCGCCTACCTACATGAGTCCGTAGGTGCTGAGTTTGAAGTTGATTTTGAATACATCGGCTTTTGGGATTTGCGATTTGCCTTGGCTGACAACTATAGGGCAGGGCGTATTTTTGTGGCGGGCGATGCGGCTCACAGCCATCCGCCTTATGGCGGCTATGGCATTAACTCTGGCTTGGAAGATGTACGCAACATCGGCTGGAAGTTGGCCGCCGTCCTAGAGGGCTGGGGCGATACCAAACTGTTGGACTCTTACGATGCGGAGCGCCGCTTGGTGTTCCGGTCCACCATTGACGACTTCATTGCCAAATCGATCAAATCGGATGGTGACTTTTTGGAAGCGTACAGCCCAGACCGTGACCTCCAAGCTTTTGAGTTAGCGCTCAAAGAGCGCGCAAGCGGCGCTGTTTCTGAGGTGCATGCTTTTGAGCCCAATTACGAAGGTTCCCCCTTCATTTGGCATGCCGATGTTGCGTCTTCCAATGCGCCAACATCACACAGACATCCAAGCGCTAAAGGCAATCACCGTTTTGAGGCCAATGCAGGCCACCACCTTGCACCCGCCATGCTAAGTTCTGGCCAGAATGTATTTGAGAAGCTTGGTGCTGGTTTTACGCTGTTGGCGTTGGGTGCAAACCAAGAAAGTGTGAATGCATTCCGTGTTGCAGCCAAAGAAATGAATGTGCCTTTAACCATCGTTGAGGATAGCTTCGATGGTGAGGTCAAACGTTATCAAGCCCACTTTGTCCTAATTCGGCCCGACCACTTTGTGGCTTGGACATCTATGGATGAGCAACTTGCGTCTCATTTGCCAAAGCAGTTACTGACTCTTGCTAGAGGCGCCTTTGAAAATTGAGATTGGACTCTCCAAAAAGCCGGGCCGCTTGCTTTGATTAATCCAATTTCATTTGCTGACTTCATTTGATATATGGCTTGCCATATGGCAATGAATGCCATATATTGATGGTTATGCCAACAAATCCATCACCAACGCCTAAGCCGACTGCGCGTGTCGGGTGGAACAACCGTTCGCAGACGGTGACGATGCCGCTCGAATACCGGTTTCCAAAGTCTGTGCGCGAAGTTTTCATCCGCCGAGAGGGAGAAAGCGTGGTCTTAACGCCACGGCCCACAGATTGGTCGAACTTTCTTTCTTCAGGTCTGAAAGCATCTGACGACTTCATGTCAGACAGGGAACGTATGCCCATTCAAGAGCGAACTTTTTGATGGGACCACTGTATATGTTGGACACAGATACCTGTATTTTTCTGATGCGACGTGAGTCAAAGAAACTGGAGGCCAAGGTTCAGTCGGTTCCTTTACAGCAGCAGGTGATGTCGGCGATAACATTTGCTGAGTTGTCCTACGGGATCCAGGCGTCTGGTGCCGCTAAGCGCAAACAAAATCAGGCAACACTTGATAGCTTGGCCTTGCATTTGGCTGTATTGGATTGGTCACAAGACGCTGCGAAGTCTTACGCCGAGATTCGGTTTGATCTGAAGAAACGTGGGGCTCAGCTTGGAGCTGCTGATCTCATGATTGCGGCGCACGCGCGGTCGTTGGGCGCTATTGTCGTTACAAATAATGTCAAAGACTTTGGTCGAGTCAAGGGCTTGGAAGTTGAGAACTGGACCTAGACGTGAACTAAGCGTATGACTCGAGATGGTCATAACGTCATTGATGGAAAAAGCCGCTAAGGATTATTCCTTAGCGGCTTTTTTGTTGCACTTGGTGGAGCTGGCGGGAATTGAACCCGCGTCCACAAGCCATTTTCGTACAGTTCTACATGTGTAGTCGTCTGATTTGAGTCTCGTCAAACCAATCGCGCAGCGACACGCTATTGATCCAACCAGCATCCTATTTTCTCGCGCCACACCAAGATGCCCGATGTGACGCCAGCCCATATGTTTTCCCTTGCAGCCTGGAAGCTTTAGGTTTTAACGCCTATTGCCCCCTTGCCCAGCCTATCGGCCAACTGTTGCAAGGCTCACCGGATTAAGCGGCGAGTGCGAAACGTTCGTCGTTTGCAGTTAGT
>JAUKPS010101930.1:0-27185 GCA_032273165.1 Chlorellidium tetrabotrys | reverse complement strand
TCTTCGGTGCTCATGCCGGGCTTGAGTTTGTCTTCTATGAAGCGCAGAGTCTTCGCGGCCAAGAGGCTCGTTTCGCGCATGAGTTCAATTTCGCGGGCAGATTTAATGCTAATCATTCCCGGAATATAACGGATTTAGATTTGATTGGGTACCCTCTCAAAGGGTACGCTTGAGCGATGTCTATTTTTGTGAAGCGCACAGACTCATCGAGCTATTTTCCTCCTGGTTTTGAGGCCTTGGAACGTGCGGCGTTGGAATCTGTCCCCGGAATTCGCTATCTCGGGGTGGCGGATGCTGTTCCGGAAGAGGGCGATCTTTGTTTACTGACCAATACCCATACTCGTCTGGAAAAATGGGATGCGCTGCGCCCGCGGGTGAAGCTCATTCTGCACCCCAATTCCGGGCACGATAACTTAGTCCCCGGCTGGCCAGAAGTGCCGTTGGTGTTGGGCAATCCGATCCGCGCCGAAGCGGTGGCCGAGTGGTGCCTGAGCGCGCTTTATACACACGCAGCTCCCCTGCGCCATCACTCGACATGGCCCACAGCCCGCGACTGGCCGCGAACGCTGACAAGTGAACGACGTACACTCATCGTGGGCCATGGGCATGTGGGAAAAATACTGCAACAAAAACTCCAGGCGACCGTGCTTGATCCCTATGAAAAGTTGGAAGCGGATCTGTGGGGCGGCTGGGACACAGTCATCTTGGCGGCGTCTTTGAACAAAGAAAATCGTCATCTTTTAGATGAAGAGTTCTTCAACACCTGCCCTTCGAACTTCTTACTCATCAACCCCGCGCGCGGTGAATTGGTCGACGAAAAGGCCCTGCGCGAGTTTTTGCAGAAAAATCCTCAGGCCCGTGCAGTGTTGGATGTGCACGAGATGGAACCCTACTCTGCGAATTATTGGCAGACGCCGCAAGTCATCGCGACACCGCACATCGCGGGAGTATGGCAAGGCTTGATTCCGACGATGATTGAGTATGAAACGGAAGTGCTGAATCTTTTCACCACAGGACAACTGGCATGAGTTTTCTCGACGTCGCTCCTCATTGGCTCTGCCCTCCCGGTGAAGGGGTCTACACCGTTCATACCGGCAGTGAAAAAAGAATGAAGCTGCAGAAAGCGCTCTATGGCGACGTTCCTGCGCGAGAGGCGTGGCTAGCGAAGCTGGCCCAATTAGACAGCGAACAAGTGGCCCTCTTTGGCATTGCCTCTGATTGCGGCGGTGGGATTCAGCGAGGGGCCAACTGGGGCCCGTTGTTTATTCGCGAAGCTCTTCTCCAAGATGGCACCCCATTCGCCGACATCGGTGACGTTCGCGTGATCCCCCACTTGTTACACGATAAGTATCTCAACGCAGAAACGCTCAGCTCCTGCCGTAAAGCTCTCTACGGCGTGCATGACAAGGCCTGGCCGGTATCACCTCTTTCTATCGCTGAAGCCGCCCTGACCGAGTTGCACAAAAAATTTCCGCAACTCCGAGTACTGTCCTTGGGCGGTGATCATTCTGTCTCGTTTCCTCTCGTGAGTGCCTGGGCGAAAGCGCGCAAAGGGAAAAAACTCGCGCTGCTGCACTTCGATGCGCATACCGATTTACTGGATACACGCTTGGGAATTGATTTGTGTTTTGGCTCGTGGACTTATCATGTGCGGGAATTTTTCCCCTCTCAGGATCAGCTGATTCAAGTCGGAATCCGCGCCACGGGGAAAGATCGCGGTCACTGGGAAAAGCTCGGTCTCACGCAACACTGGGCCAGCGAGATTCACCAACGTGGCATGGCCGCAGTCACGCAAGACGTGATCGCGGCCTACAAGCGCGCCGGCGTTGAGGAAGTTTACATTTCATTTGATATTGATGCACTGGACGCTCAGTGGGCAGCGGCCACCGGTACTCCCGAAGATAAAGGCCTTGATCCCATCGCCTGCAGCGAGATGATTCGTCAGGTGGCCCTGGAGTTTCCCGTCACGGGCGCTGATCTCATGGAAGTCGCTCCCATGGTGAATCATAATTTCATGCCCAATATTTCTCAGGAAACGACGCTGATGACTGCGGCGAGCATGGCGCGCATTCTCGCACGGGCCATGGGTTCCGATGCGTAAGGTGGTCTTTCCTCCGGTGGAAGGTGCGACGGAAGATGGTCTGGTGGCCGTCGGCGGTGACATGCTCCCCGACACCATCATCGAAGCGTACCTGCACGGGATTTTTCCGTGGCCTCTTTCGCCGGATTTTCCCTTGGCGTGGTTTTCCCCCGATCCGCGTGGCATCCTCGACTTCAAGGACATTCACATCTCGAGAAGCCTCGAAAAGTTTCTAAAAAAATCGCCGTTTGAGATTAAGCACGACAGGTCCTTCAGCGAGATCATGCGCTTGTGTGCGATCGTGCCACGCAAGGACCAGCAGTCGACCTGGATCACGCCCGACATCATGAACGGCTACAATGCTCTCTTCAAGCAGGGACACGCCTGGTGCACCGGCGCGTGGCTTGGGCAGCGCTTGGTCGGAGGTCTCTACGGCGTGAAACTCGGAGCGTTCCGTTCGGGCGAGAGCATGTTCACCCTCGAAGACAACGCGGGGAAAGAGTCGATGGTCGCGGCCATTGAGCGTTTTAAGCTTGAGGGCGTGACCTGGATGGATACACAGATGGTCACACCCGTTGTGAAAGGACTCGGCGGTAAAGAGATCGATCGAAAAGTTTTCTTGGCGATGCTTAAGCGAATCGGATTTCCAACCTAAGCGTACGCAAGGCCAAGTTCTTCATTGATACGAACCGTGCGCTGAAGCTCTTCGATCAAAGCCTTCAAACGAGCATCCATGCGCACGCGCTGGCCATTGAAACGGATCTTTTGCCCTTGGACGTAAGCAGTCAGCTGGTCACGAAGATCCTGCACCGAAGTTTGATACTCTTGGGCGAGTTCTTCGAGCTTCTTTTTGAAACGCATGTCTTTATCCATCAATTCACGCACTTTTTTACCCATCTCTTCTTTGAGGGTCGTGGTGGTGTAGCTATGACGAATGTCGGCGAGCTTGAGCTTCGCGAGTGTCCAGATGTAAGCCCAGCCGATGTCAAACTCGTACCACTTGTGACGGAACGAACAAGAACGCTGATGGGAGTGATGATTGTTGTGATCCAGCTCTCCGCAGATAATGAAATTAAGAGGGAACAGGAAACCGATGTTGCGGCTGTTATCTTCGCTGAAGTGGTTGCGGTAGCCCCAGGTGTGGGCCAAGGCATTTACACCGCCGACGGCGAAGAGCGGAGAGACCAGGAAGTTCGTGATGAGGAGCAAGAGACCCACGTCTGTGCCGAACAACACCAACAACATCGCGGAGAAGATGTAGGGCCCCACAAAAAGATTGCGAGAAATATAACCTTCCAGGGCATTGAGCTTGATGGTCTTACGGATTTTCAAAACATCCGGAAGGTCCTTCGCCTTTGAGTAATCAAAAACGCCCAGGAGGAACACGCGCCAGAAACCTTTCTGGACCGGTGAATGAGGATCTTTTTCCGTGTCGCTGTGTGCGTGGTGATAAACGTGAACCGAAACCCAGTCAGGCTTCGACATGCTGGTCACACACCAGAGCCACACTTGCATCAACATATCGAGGTAAGGATTGAACACCACACCTTTGTGGGTGTGCGAACGGTGAAAGGAGAGGCTCATGCATGTGATCGTAAGGTGCGATACGACGACGGTGTAAACCACAAACCACAGCCAAGGATAAGCCGTGAACCATGCGCCGATTAACCCTTCGCTGCCTACGAACTTGGGGATGGCCCAGTCAGCGGCGAGATAAGAGGCAATGAAAAAGAGAATGTTTCTGATGGCAATCATGAAGCTTTCCTTGCTTGGGTACGGTGACTCAGTCATTGTCCCACGTCTGTGACGAGAGAGACAAGCCCTTCACTCATTCTTGTCAAACGCCGTGATATCCGGTGTGCACTGGTGACCCAAAGCTCCACACCGGAAGCAGGTTGACACAGAAGTGGCTGTTTTTTGTTGCATAGTGCTCGGCTGGTTCAGACCAGTATTCTCTAGACCTAAGGAACGAGCAAAACCGCCGGTGAAGCGCGCCCACGCCAACATGCTGCGGAGACGTGTCCATTGCCACCAACTCAATTCTGCGTAGTGTTCGCGTCGGATAATCATCGATCCACCGAGCTGGCCTGGATATCGAGTGTTGTGAGCGCCGGAGCAAGATCGGCCACAGGACATTCGCGCAAAAATTGCGGTGTCGCTTGGGCCAGCAGCACGGCATTTGTTTTAATCTTGAGAGACCAAACCCGTGGATCCTCAGGACGCAAGACAAGATGAAATCCGAGCTCTCCATTCACCCCTTCAACGGCGGTGTACTGCGCACTCCAGGAGCGATCAGCACCCTTCCACCAATCGCGCCATACACCAGCGGGTAAAGTACCGGCGTTAAACTCTTCGATACCGGAGAGATCAATTTTAACAGCTCCCAACGGGAGGTTATCAATCACCTGCCACAAGATGCGCAGTGATTGGTGGCACTCTTCCATCAAAATCAACATGCGGTCATGGGCATCACCGCGCACGCCGACGGGAACATCGAAATCGATATCTTGGTAAAAATAAAACGGCCGCGATTTGCGCAGATCAAAGTTCACACCGGCCGCCCGCAACGCTGGGCCGGTAAGTCCTGCCTCAAGTGCATCTTGTGCCGAAATTCCTGCCAACTTCAAACGACGAAGGGCCATGGGATGTTGCGCGACCATGCGACGATAGAGCGTCAGAGCTCCATCGAGGCCCCGCATGAATGACATCGCCTCCTGCACCCAGCCCGGCGGTAAGTCCGATGGCAATCCACCGAAGGCTCCGACACTCGTGGCCACTCGATGACCTGAGTAATAATTAAAAAGAGCGCGACTGCGTTCGCGAATCTCGCGGCAGATGCGCTGCCCTTCATGAATCTCTAGATCATTGGCGAGATCACCTAGCACAGAGAGATGATGCGAAATGCGACCGAGTTCCATGAAAATCATGCGCACGGCCTGGGCACGCTCGGGGATGCGCCAGAGGAAGTAGTCCTCCACTGTTTTTACCCAAGCGATGTTCGTGAGGCTTGCGCCTTCTGGCACCAATCCATCCAACATCGATTGAATGTGATTAAGATTGAGCCCCTGAGCTCGGTCTTCCCAGTCACGACGCCAATGACCTGTTTGCAACCACGAATTCTTCACCCGGCCATGGTCCGCTTCAACTGCGAGTTCCCATTGGTGACGGGTCAAATTGTGGTTGAGATCAAAGAGATACCACTGATGGAGTTCCGCGGGATAAGGCGCTTCACTCAAGTTGGGGTTGGCCGCCGGCTGCGGGAGCTCGAGCGTTTTTTCATTGAGCGCTTCAAGACCCAACTTTACGCGGGCTTCATACTCAAAGCGCGAACCACCAGGAAACCACTCCCCCACGCTCGGCAAAGTTTCGCCCTCTGAAAGCAGCAGATGAACTTGTAACCGTTGATGGGCTTCGAGATGAAAGAGATGGTAGGTCACGTCCCAGCGACAACCTGGATAAAGCGTATCGTAAAGCTCATGTCCCAAAGCAGGAACGACAGCGATATCGTTCAACAGCAAAAAGCCCATGTCTTGCCGTAGAATCTCCATCACGCGTGCTAACTCGCGTGATTGCAAATGAACATGGTGGTGATCGTGATCAAAGCGATAGGCCGCGCCAAAGGCACCGGTGTAAAATTCTTTTCGCTCGCGGAAAGTTCCCCAGTCAAACATGAGCGACCGCGCATGCGATGGCCTGCTGAAGCTCAGACGGCGTGGGAGGATGGCCTGGCAAATGGCAATGCGCTCTCAGTGAACTGACACGCCCCTGCGGTCCAATGACATGGCCTGCATCCGTGAGCTCGATCTCATGCCCTACTGTGATGAGCAGAGTTCCCGGTCGCGCACTTTCTACCCACGCAACAAGCGCAGACCAGTTCATCGAATTCAATGGCCCATGGATCGCAAGAACTTCGGCTTCCGAAGGCTGCCCCACCAATTGGATGCGCGGCTGAGAACGCAGGTAGGGTGTCGTCATGAGGCTTTCCCACTCACTCGCGGCGAGCCCATGACCAAACAGGGCGACTCGCACAACTTTCTGCGCGGCCCAGCGATCAACCAGCTTGATGAGATGACGAATTGGGTTTTTCATATCAATAGATATAATCCGAATCTTTCAGCCCGCGCTGGGTGTGACGAATTTTCCAGTCCATGCCCTCGGGTCTCTCGCGCCAGCTCTCCCGAATTTTGGCGTTCTGATCGTCACTCCCACAAGCAAAGACGCGCTCAGGGACGCGCACCCAGTTGACGAGCTTACTGTGCGTGCCGTGGGGATGCTCGTCCCAGTCAATGAAGCGCCAGCGCTCACCAAAGAGACGTAGGTTCTTGAGCATCGGCGGAAGAGTCTCCATGGCTTTGTCGAAATCACGAGCAGTGCACTGTTCGGATAATTTTTTTAACGACGCCATGGCTTCCGGGCCTTGATTCGAGGCACTCCAAGTTTGTGAACGGCAGTCGTATTCCCAGCCTTCTTTATGCAGTCGCGTGTAGATATTAATCCACGCTTGAAATTTATAGCGATCACTCTGCTGATTTGGATCACCCGCATAAACTAACCGCGCACAGGTGCTGAGTTCTTCGCTGTATTTTTTTAAGAGAACACCCAGGCGTTGACCGAAGTACGCCGGCTTACCTTTTTTCTTGAGCTCTTCGTAGAAACGGGCACGTTCTTTTACTTCTTCATTCGTGGTCGCAGGCCTGTCAAGCTTAGTCTCAATTCCCGCTTGATCCCAAAACAGCTGATAGAGATTGGCGCAAGAGTTTTGCGTCGAAGCCAACTCTTTTGTGCTGAGGGAGATCGAATACTTCTTAAAGAAATCTATAATCTCGCGCGTGTTCAAGAGATTTCCGACTCGAATCGCTGGATGCTCTGTTCCCGTGAGGACATTGCGACCGGGAATGTTTTCCAACTGCCCGCGCACTTCGTCCCACTTGATCTCTTTTAAAAGTTTTCCGAAATCTGTGACATCCGTGTAACTGCTGTCGCTTTCATCGACTGCCACAAACACCATGCGCCCGACCCAGTCCTTGGGTCCTGAGCAACGCCCGACGGGACAGATTTCTTCCACAAAACCACCCAAAACGCGGACTTGATAGACGATTGGTGTGTGGACATCAAAGCGCTTACGACCGCCAAAGACGATGACTCTTTGCGGCTGATTCAACTGGTCAAAATGGCGCGGTATCACGCCAAGGGTGAAAACAGCTTTTGAAGAAATTCCGCCGCGCTCTTTCCACACGTCATTTTGCGAGCATTGGAAGTGCGAAAAGAAGCGCTGTCCGCTTAGTACATCGAGATCGTAGGCACGCTCATCTCCAGCCAGCACGAGTGGCAGGAAATTCACACGGCCAGTCACTAAGTTAAAACTCGCCGCAGGATCATAGAACAAATGCGGCAAAGGCTCGCCTTGCAGATTCGCCAGACGAATATTTTTTGATTTGAACCATACTGGCTCAACCACATAAGACGTGCGTGGGTCGAAATCGGGCTTGGAATTGAACCAGCTGCAGCCGGCCAGCGTCAGTAAAAGAACCCCAAGGATAAATTGACAGAAACTTCTCATCATACCACGATGTTACGCTGTGCCCGGGTGGTGGAATGGTAGACACAAGGGATTTAAAATCCCTCGGCTCCTAAACAGACCGTACGAGTTCGAGTCTCGTCCTGGGCACCATTTAATTTCAATTCCATTTATCTTAGTAACTTAGAACTGAAAAAGCACCCTTTCTATCCCCCGAGTACTAAAAAGGTACATAGCCGTTAGAGTCAAAAAGCGAACCCCAAAAAGTAGAATTTTCTTGTTACCTCTTAACGAGATTCGCACATCGCAAAAACCGAGCTAAGTGACTGATATTCCTCGCTCGCATTGAAGGTTATTAAGCTAACCAGGTGAGCGCTATCTTTTCAGCTGTTGCACAAAAACCCAAATTGGGTAGAATGATACCCAATATGGGTACACTCAAAAAAACGAAAGATGTTAAGAAGACTCAAAAGGGCTTTATGGAAGCCCTATTCACTTCCACCCAGCGCAAGGTGTTGGGTCTTCTTTTTGGGCAGCCTAAACGGCGCTACTTCATGTCAGAACTGATTTCAATCGCTGAGTCCGGCTCTGGGACAGTTCAGCGCGAGCTGGCCAAACTGACCGACAGTGGTCTGGTGACCGCAGAAAAGCAAGGCATCCAGAAGTACTACCAGGCCAATACTCAATCCCCGATCTTTGACGAACTTTACAGCATCTTCTCCAAGACAGCGGGTCTCAGCACTCTACTCTCCAGAGCGCTCGAAGAGACAAATGCAAAGATTGAATTGGCGCTCATCTTTGGCTCGTCGGCGAAAGGGCAAGATAAAGTAAACAGCGACATTGATCTCTTGATCGTGTCCGATGATCTCACTCTTGAAGTGCTCTACAATTCCTTAGAAAAAGTGGAAGAAACCACTCGCAGAAAAGTCAGTCCCGTCATCTATACGCGAGCGGAGTTTACTAAAAAACGCAATGCAGGTAATTCATTTTTAGAGCGAGTCTTGAAGGGTAAATTCACCACGCTCATAGGTAATGCAAACGATGAACGATAAATTAGAGAATCTCGCCAAGGTAGGCTCACTCAAGCGTGAACCGCCTGATCAAAATGAAATTGATTCTTTTGTGAAATCGGCACAAGCTAAGCAGAAAGACGCGAAGAATACGAGCTTGAGCCTAGATAGCCGCTTTGAGCTCACCTACGCGGCGTCGCATTCACTTTCTTTGGCCGCACTACGCTGGCATAGCTACCGTTCAGAAAACCGTATTACCGTCTTCCAGAGCCTCGTTCACACAGTTTCCCTCGATAAGATACAAACGCGCATTTTAAGTGATGCCCACAACCGTAGAAATCTGGCTGCCTACGAAGGCGAGACTGAAGTAAGTCAGGAACAGGTTGATTCGATGATTCGAGTGGTGGATGAGCTACTGAAACTTGTTCAGCAGCTTGGGCCGTGTGATAAGTAATTCTTGGGAAATGTATTCTTTCACTTAATTCTTGATCAATAGTTTGACCCACGTGACAATTGGTGAGTGTTGAAATACTTCTTCTTGCTCTTATATTTTTTTATTCCGAAAATCGCTTTTGCTTATGATTGCCCTGAAGGCCACTACCCAGTGCGTTCACATCCTCGCAATGCTTATGTTAAATCGGACGGCACCGAGGTTTCACCGACTCAAGTAAAAGAGAGCTGCCGTCCTTATCGAAAATCGCAAACACCGATTCCTATATTTACGGCAACAACTCCTAAGCGATGGCCTAATCCCAAAGATAAATTCCGTACATGGACGAAAACAGAAGAAGCCAAGATTCGAGCCGTTCTCGATCAGCTTCCCACTTCTCTCACTCACGTTGGAGAAATCATATTTCTACGATCTGTGGGACGTTCAGACACACCTGCATATAGCAATAGCTTTAACCAAGTTATCGTCATCACAGACGAAATCAAGTCTCATGATCTGAAACGAGTGGTGGCCCATGAGTTGGCACATGTTTACTGGGACTTCCTAGAAGACAAGCGGCGTGAAGAATATTATGTCGCTGCTGAGTGGAAAAAGAGTTTCGACGGCCAGACTGCATCACTTGTTAGGAAAGATGTTCAAATATCTGACAGCTACATCGGACCTCACGAAGACTTCACAAATAGCGTTGAACTTCTTGTGCATGATAAATCACTGCTCAAGGCCTCGCCTCTACTTTTGCAATGTCTGGAGAATTTTATCCAATGAAATATATTACTTTTCTACTTCTCATTTCCTGCTCCTCGTTTGAACACGCCAATGAGGCGAAGATAAACTTTTGGGAAATCCTTGAGGGCTATCAAGCATCCTGGGATGGGGCAAAGGTAGTCTCAATCCTTGGGCCTCCGGCGGAGGTTGTGGCCACCCCAGACGCTGTTCAAGAATCGTGGCACTACTACTCTTCAGAGACAAAATTTCAAAGCTGGGTCTTCGGCGTTGCCAAGGACAAAAAAGTAATAGGAGTCGCATACTTCCCTACAAGTTCAGGAAAGTCGCTTTATGTTATGGACGTAGAGAAACGGTGGGCTGCGAAAAAATGCGAGCATAAAAAAGCAACCGTGCTTACCGCAGGTCACCACTACTCTGAAGAGCGTAGCCTCATCTGTGAGGGTGGGAGGATAAGAGTTCCCTATAATCGCTACAATGAGGTCGAAGGTATTTATCTGAAGTAGTTCCCGAGTACTAAAAAAGTACTACGCCGCCCTAAAATGGGCCGTAAAAGGCCAAAATAGACAACAACAGATAGAGAGTGCATCGTAGGGTTAAATACTAGAAACTAATCAGAAATTTGCGGAATCACGAGAGTTTTTGAAGCAAATGAAAATGGCACTCTACGAGTCTCGTCCTGGGCACCATTTTTTCTTCTGCTTAATCTTAGTCACTAAGATTTCAAAATGCATCCTTTGAATACATGTCGGCACCGTGCGTCAGCGCGGGTTTTTATTCATTCAGAACTTGTCATGACTATGTTTTCCTCAATATCATTTTTTCTATGAAGATAATTCTGCTCTTAACTCTCCTTAGTAGCTGCGCTTATGTGCATCACACGCAAGTCGGTGAGATTAAATACAACCCGGACTACGACGCCATTCCATTTGAAATCTTGGTGAGCCAAACGGGCTTCAACATTCAGGAAGCGGGTGCCATCGGCAAGGCCGTCCTCCAAGATCAAAATGCCGGAGAAAATCTTCAATCGATTGCGGCTATCATCAGTCTTTTCCAGATGGGTCCCAGCACCGGTAACCCCGTATGGACCAGCGACACTTACGCCGACAAGGTCTACCTCGGTCTGTATGAAAAATGTCCCTCGGGCCAGATAACCGGGCTCACAAGCATTCGCGAAATGAATAAGTACCCGGTTGTTTCCGGCGAGATCGTTAAGGTCACCGGCTTTTGCCTCAAGAAGAAATCAACTCCCGTAAGGAAGAAAATATGAAGTTCCTCGTCATCACAACTTTGATTGCCATGCTCGCCGGCTGCGCCCATGTGCGAAGCGTGTCTCAGACGTCGATCCCAGCCAAGCGTGGGGAGACGATTAAAGCGGAAGTTAAAAACAACATTTTCTTTTTCTTCAACTTTAATACGACCTACCTAAACGAGCTGAATTCGCAACTCCAGACCAAGTGTCCTGAAGGCAGCGTGGAAGGGATTCTAACGAAGGACGTGGTTGTCACTTACTTCCCCATAATCTTCTACCAAGAGCAGATCAGCGCGGAGGGGTACTGTGTTAAGTAAGCTCATCCTCGCTGCACTCGCGGTCTCTGTTGTCGCCTGTACGCACAGTGTGCACATCGTGCACGTCGGGGACTTTAGGCCTTACCAAAAAATCACGTCGGGAAAGCGCATCGAAGCCACCACTGAGCAGTTTGTGGTGTTGGGGTTTACCTCAGAAACGAACTACGTCAACCTCGCTCGTGAAGAGCTCCTCAAGCAGTGTCCTACGGGCCAGCTCCAGGGGCCGGTCACGAGAATCTCAACGAGCCACGGCTTCTTTTCCTGGACGAACAAAGCTCACATGCAAGCGCTCTGTGTGAATCTCTAGCATCACACAACACCTCTAGACGCCAAGCTCCATTACAATCGCTAATTCGCAGCGATACAAATTCTTATGCAAAATTTTTTCATCGCCCTTATTTTCGCCCTCCCTCTGGCCTGCTTTGCTCAAGAGCGGGTTCTCGAGCACGAGGAGGCCAGCAAAACGTTCTTGAATTGGCATTTCTTTGAGAACGGCCGCGGGATGACTCTCTCACCAGATATGGTGAAATTTTTGTGGATGGTGAACCGCGAGAACAAAAGCGCCGACCAAATCTACGTGACCGAGTTCATCGAACAGCGTTACGGCTTCATCTCGCAAAACAAAAAACTCGTCGGTGTGTTTGATGTGCCCTGGAAAGGCATGAACGTCGGCGTGCTGGGTTGCACCGGCTGTCACAGTGGTAAAGCTGCCGGCCAGGTGATCGCAGGTCTCGGAAACAAAACCATTGATGCTTATCAAATCGGCCGTGACCTCAAAGGCATCCAGGCCCTCTGGGGTGTGGGGTCAACGAATCCAGACTTCAAGTACATTCACGGTAAAGCGATGAACTTCGCGAACGTGATCTCCGACAAGAATATTTCCAATCTCGTTCGGGGAGTGGTGTCTGACTCCACCATCAAGACGTTCTTCTACAAAGACCACGGACTCAAATACCCCAAAGACATGGGCCGCGGCCAAGTCAAGGTCCCGCACCTCTGGGGCATCAAAGAAAAACGTCCGGCGGGAATTTTCAACGACGGTGCTCTGAGTGGAGATGACTACGGCTGGATCTTTGGCGCTGAACTTTTTGCCTCTGATAGCGGCGAACACCTGCGGGCGGTTCTTCCGAAGATCCAGTGGCTCACGGACAATGTGCTGGGCAAGCTTTTGCCACCGAAATACCCCTTTGTGATTAAGACAGAAGTCGTGAGTCGTGGCGAGACACTGTTTAATAACAACTGCCTCAAGTGCCACGGAGATCACCAGCGCGACTTGCAAGGCTTTCCGATCTACACCGCTCCTCGCGTGATCGAAATCGACGTGGTGAAGACCGATCGTGAAAAAATCAAGATCGTGTCTCCTGAATTCGTGGACCTCGTGAAGACCAGCTCACTGGGTGATATCTTGAGGTTTGAAGAAGACAACGTTCAGAAGGGCTACTTCGCTCCGAAACTTTGGGGTGTGTGGGCGCGCTTCCCGTATACGCACAACGGCTCGGTGCCGACTCTGTATCACATGATGGTTCCGCAGCATGAAAGGCCCGAAATTTTCTCGATGAAGAATGCCGGCGAAACAGAACGCTATGATGAACTGAACGGTGGATTGACGCTCTACAAGGCCAACGAAATGGCGCGCGCGATGAAGGATGCCAAAAAAGGTGATCGCGACATTTACTACGTAAAGCGCGAAGGACTCTCCAACGAAGGCCACTACTTCGAGAGCTTCAAGAGTTTCACTCATGAAGATCGCATGGCCCTCGTGGAGTATCTCAAGTCCCTGTACTAGTTACTGGCGGCGCTGCGGACGATTCTTACGGTCGCGACGATTTTCTGAGCGGTCGCGACGGTTCTCTGCGCGGTCGCGCTTGTCTTCACGCACATCACGTTTGTCTTCGCGGGCATCAGCACGGTCTTCGATGCGGTCTTTGCGGCCACCGTCGTGTTTAGCGTCGCGCACGTCTTCGCGTTCATCGCGACGATCTTCTTTACGGTCGCGAACATTTTCTCGACGGTCACGGCGGTTCTCGCGGCGATCTTTACGTTGTTCGAGTTGGTCGAGGTTCGGCGCCCCCGGCGCTGGTGTTTCCTCGTCCTGGGCGAAGGCCTGTAGACTTAGCATCAGACTCACTGTCATTAACCATTTCATAGAATCTCCTTTGAAGTTTTGTACCAAGTATAAACTAGTCTTATTCGCAGTTGGCCAAAGAGTAAGTTTTGCTCACGCCATTTAAAGTGGCCGTGTAGTTTCCACAGCTATTGAAAGTCACAGAGCCGCTCCCCTCGAGGCTTCCGCTGACCGTGCTGGTGATGGTCCCACTGGTGGGATAGCAGCAGCCGCTTGTGAAGCTCAGGTTTTGGATGGTGTGCTCCGCCGTGAAGCGCGCGCGATTATGGTGAATGACCATGGTCCCACCTGTGATCACCCGGCCGTTACGTGCCAGCTGATTCATTGCTAGCGGAGCGCTCGTGCTGAAACTCACATCAAACACCGTACGACCACCCGTACGAGTCAGGATTTTATGTTGACCGAGGACGTCCACCTCAAGATTTCCTGAGCCATCTATCTGGGAGATTTGCATTCCACCACCGATCACAGAACCGTCCCACGCCGTGCGACTGTTCGACGTCGTTTGCAGAGTCCCGCGCGGGCCCGTACGTGCGAAGTCGACACTTCGGGTGTAGAAATCTCCTGCTCCACTTAAGCTGCAGGCCGCACCATTGTTAAAACTCAACTGTACGTTGCCGCTCCAAAGGTACGCGCCAAAATCGCAGTTCACGTTGCGCGTGCAGTTGCCTCCTCCGTTGTTTGTTAATGTTCGTGCACACGCCGCCATGGCTTCAGGAATGAGAACGCGCCCCCAGAAAGATTGCTGCGAGCTTGCCACCACTGACTCATTGCTGGCGTCATCGGCGGCGCCACCGACACCCGTGATACCGGCCTCGACGGTGTCGGCGTACTGATCGGTAGCAGTGGTGGACGCGGAAATCGCCTCTTCCTTGGGTTGGCAAGCGGCCAGGGTGAGAAGAGCGAGTGAGAGGGCCAAGTGACGCATAGAACCTCCAGGGTGTTGCGGTTAAACCCTGAGACGCAGGCCGGCTGAAAAAGTTGCGCGAGAATCTTTCTTTACTTAAAAACCTCGTGATTCTAGGCTTTTAGCGTGGGTCCAATAACAAAATCAAAAATGGCGCAACTTTTGAGCGTCTTTTCCGTCTCATCTAAGGAGGAGGATGTGCTTCTTATGGAGCGACTCCAGGCCGATGACCTCACAGCTTTTGAGACGTTATATATGAAATACCGCACGCCCCTTTATAGCTATTTTCTCAACCACTGCGGCAATGCCACGATGGCGGAAGATTGGCTGCAAGACTGCTTCGCGAAGCTTTTAGAAAAACGCATGAGCTTTCGGTTCGAAAGTAAGTTCTCTACGTGGCTGTGGATGCTTGCGCGCAACCAAGTGATCGATCACTGGCGCAGCGGCGGACACCAACTTGATCAAGGCAAGATCACCTCACTAGAAACAGATGATGTGATGGAGAGCTTGGAATCACCGCTGAGTGGTCCCGAGGATCAAGTCATGGCGGCGTCCAACGAGCGCGCCCTCAAGGCCTGTCTCGAGGAACTCCCGCTCGCCCAAAAAGATGCGGTCTTGCTGCGTTCCCATGCTGAGCTGGCCTACGAGGACATCGCCCAGCAATTGAGCACCACCGTGTCCGCCGTGAAATCATTGCTCGTGAGAGCAAAAGAAAAACTACTGGATTGCCTCAAGCGCGGAGGCCACGCATGAGCCAAGATTTCTTTAGGACGCTGGCAACGAAAACGCAGCAGACTCCTTCGCGCGCTCTTGATCAGCGGATCTTGAATCGTGCTGCTGGTGTGCTCGCCAAACCAGCGCGCCCCTGGGCCAAGTGGTTGCTCGCCACCAGCGTGCCGGCCGCCGCGGCCCTGGTGATCTGGCTACAGGTCTCGCCAACCCAACTCCCCACGGCCATGCTCGCCGAATCTCCTGAGATGCTTCGCCACATGGACGAAATCGAGCTGTGGGCCGAGGTCTCGGACTTGAGCGAGGAAGAACTGCGCTACCTCGAGACGGGTGAATCATGAGACATAAACTCATACTCCTCTCTTTCATGAGCCTCCTGCTCGCCGCCCTTTCTGCGACGGATGCGGAGATTGTGCAGGACCTGGAATTTTACGAATCGATGGATGCCCTCGCCACCGACGAAATCGAGACCATTGAAAAGATGGCCGACGAAGATAACAAGGACGTGTCCGATGAAAATTAGCCTCGCCGTAATGTGGCTGCTGCTGAGCCTCGCAGCCTTCGCACAGCCGCAGACATCCCTGGAGCGCTGGGAGCAGATGGACGAATCCCAGAAAGCGCAGCTGCGCGAGCGCCACGCGAAGTGGAAATCCATGCCGGAAGGTGAGAAGAAAGAGCTGAAGCAAAAATGGGAGAAGTTCCAACAACTCTCCCCCGAGAAGCGCGGCAAAATTCGTGAGTCTTTCAAGCGCTGGCAGAAGCTCGATCCCGCCAAGAAGCAGCAGCTGCGCGAACGCTTGAAGAAAGTGCGCCAGATCGATCCCCAGGCCCGCACTCAGCGCTTAGAAAAAATTCGCGAACAGCGCCGTGAGCGGCGCAACCTCCGCCAACGCCGTCCTCGACGCAACTAAGGAATGACCATGCTCTTTCTACTCCTCCTCAGCTCGCTCTACGCTGCAGAAAACCGTGTCAGTAACGTCGCCCTCACCGGAACCAACGGGCCCGAGGAATACCAGGCCGTCTCCCTAGACGGACTCATTGCCCTCGATGACAAGTGGGCACTGAGCGCTTCGTTTTTCCAAAGTGATTCCGGTGTGGCGAATTTTCGCGACGAAGAATTGGTTTCGAAAGAAGGACGACTAGGGGTCGATTGGCAACTCACACCGATCTGGAACGTCGCCGCGGAACTCATCGCACGCCAGGATCCCTATGAGGTGCGAGGCCGCGGTGCAGCCCTGAGTACACGGGCGGTGGTTAGTGATTACTGGCAGGCCAAGCGAGCGACGACCCTCAAACTTAAAGTTGAACAGCTTCGTTACTCCCAGGATCTTACTCTGCAAGGCGCCTTCGCCTCCCTCGAGGTCGAACGAGACATCACGCAGAAGTCTGCCATGCTCATGCTCGATCAAGAATTCACCGACTGGCTCTCGGCTTCGCTGTCTCACACTCGTTTTAATTACACTGAAGACGCTAACAAGCTGGCAGTCACAACCGCCCGACGCAGAACTTCGATTGGTGGACAAGGCGCGACCTATGGTTTGCCGGACCGGGTGAATCGGTTGGAGGTTGTGCTCACTCCCTGGGAATGGTCCGAACTGCGAATCGGAACTTCCCGCAGTCAAATTCTTGATAACGAGACGGAAACAAAAACCAATTCCCTCGGGGTGAGTTTCTTCTGGGAAGCGTGGCAGTTAGACCTCGATGGATCGCGCACCGATTACGGTGACACGAGTGGGGATGATGAACCGGAGCAGGACTATGTTTCGGCTGGAATTGGCTATTCGTGGTGAGGTAGGAAGCTGAAACCATAGGCCAAACCCATCTTAAATGGGCCCTTATGGAGAATTGCCTACTTATCGCTTAACGCACGTGCTACCCTGACTTTGTTATTTTCTGCTTCTTTCGGAACCCTGTGCATAGTGCTCATGTCTTCTAAAGCGGCCCCAGCCTTTGGAGGTATTATGGGTAAGAAATTGTACGTGGGGAATCTCCCCTTTTCAGTAAATGATTCATCTTTGCAATCTCACTTTTCTGCTATCGGAAACGTGACTTCTGCGAAAGTAATCACAGACCGCGACACTGGTCGTAGCAAAGGTTTCGGCTTCGTAGAAATGTCTACGGACGACGAAGCTCAAGCTGCTATCAGCAAGCTTGACGGTTCAGCTTTCGAAGGTCGTAACATGACTGTTAACGAAGCTAAGCCAATGGCACCACGCGAAGATCGCGGCGGTTTCGGCGGTGGAAATGGCGGCGGCGGTCGCGGCCGTTACTAGATTTAGACTCAACGTTTAGATTTGAGAGGGCCTCTTCGGAGGCCCTCTTTATTTGAAAATCACCTACCAGCGCAGCCACTTCTTCGCGAGCATGGGCCCAGCATACGACGCCAGAGTCAGTGGGAGAAAATGCCACATGAGAATGTGCAACGTGCCTTCTTGCCAACACACGGCCTGCATCAACACACAGCCCGCCGTGCTCGCCGCGATAGACGCCCAGAGTCCTGTGATCTCTGGTGAACGAGGAGCTCCCTGTTTCGCCCAGTTTTTTAGCATCCACCAGTAGCCCATCGACATCGCAGAAATGATCACACCGCAGCCGCCACGGAAGAAGTCTAGCTCCGTGTGGAGTTCTGCGGGAAGTTGCGCGTAGTTGAGCTGATAGAACTCGAGGGCCAGCAACAATCCGAGGGCTCCCATCGCAAGTTGGCCCGGGAGTCGGCGGCTCTTCTGCGGGAAGCTACTGAAATAGAAGGCGATGAAGCTTGTGAGAGCGACAGTTACCCACAAGAAGTTCTTCACTAAGAAGATGGCCTGTCCCCAGCGAATGCCAAGAATTTCTTTTTGATTCACCATCCAAAAGCTTAGGACGATGAAAGTGAGCAGCACGGGCAAGAAACGCTTGGCCACGAACACACTGAGTGGCTCGATCGGATTGAACGGCTTGAGATCCGCGGCTAGATTTTTCAACGTATTCATCTCTGCACCTTATCCTTGAGGACCTTCATGATCCGATGGACGCCGACCTTCACGGCCGGGACACTTAGCTCTAAGGCTTCTGCCGTTTGCACATAAGTCTGACCTTCGATCTTAATCCTGACGAAAAGCTCTCTCTGCTGAGGTGTCAGTAAGGCCAAAAGTTCTTCATAATCAACTGACTCGCTCACTTCCTCTGCGTCCGTCCTTAGATCATCCATCCATTCAACAATCGCCGGCAGTCGTTTCTTTTGTCGATAGTCGTCGATGTATCTATAGCGAACAATCGCATGAACCCAAGGAAGCAGCGGCCGATCCAACGAGTAGGTGTGCTTCTTTTGGTGGATGCTCAGCACCACCTCTTGCTGCAACTCCTCTAGCTGTTCGCGCGATAATGTCCCGCCTCCCAGAAATGCCAAGTTCCGTCGAACGATCGCGGTCACCAGTATAAGAAAGTTCTCATAGGCGACGGCATCACCCGCCATGGATTGCTGAAAAAGTAGGCGAAGCTTGTGTTCCATCTCAGAGATCTTCTTCAACATTCCTCTATACTGTTACGAAGCGCCGTTTTGAAAAGTTACAAATTGTGACAAAAACAAGTATTATTGGGACCTTAGCCCTTGGCAAGTGAGTCTTAGGTTTCGTCTCTCAAACGTTTAAGCCATACTGGTCTCCATGAACCGCTCCCTCCTCTTTTTCCTCATCATTGCACCGCTCTGCTGCGGACTTTTTGTTCTTAGCAACACTCGCTTAGAAGCGGAGAGAAACGACCTCATATTGAAGCAGGCCAACGTCATCCAAAACGATGTGCATGAACGGCTGCGACTTTATCTCAACGGCACCATGGGGGCCCGGATTGTTGCCAGCGCTTTTTGGGAACAAACAAACGTCGAGGATAATGAGTACAGAATACTCGCCAAAACCTTGATTACTGAATTTCCTGAAATTTATGGCGTGAATCAAGTCGAACCCAACGGCCTCATCAGTCGCGTTTATCCGGAAGAAAGAAATAAGCCGGCCAAGGGATTGATCTCGCAAAACATTCAGCACCTCAAAGATTCTCTCGCTCGTCACGAAAAGTTTTGGTTCAGCCCACCGTTTGATTTATATCAAGGCGTCCGTGGCTTTGTTTGTTACGTCCCCCTCAAACAAAAAGGCAAACATATCGGGTGGCTCGCGATTGTCATCTCGACCGACCGCTTCTTTGACTATTTCACCAGTAATGAGTTCGGCAAAAACTTCAACGTTGAGGTGGTGGATCGCAAGTCTGGTCAGCACTACGTAGAGGGTCCCGTTTCGTCGGAGGACTACAGCGGTGAATTACTCTTTAAGAATATACTCACGCAGTTTGGGCGCGAGATCGAAGTAAAAGTTTGGCCTAAAGGACATATCACTCCACCAGTATATCCTTGGATCGTTCCAGTGGCCTTGGCGCTCCTTGTGAGTCTCATCGCGACGTTAGCTTTTAGTTGGTGGACTCAGCGTGAAGATGCCCGTCAATCTCTCACGAGCCTCAACAATCTTTTGCGCCTTACGCTGCACGATACCGCAGCGAGCCTCACCAGTATCAAAGGTTACCTCGAGATCATGAAGAACGACGCCACGCTTGTTCCCGTCGAGCGGTTGTCTCGTCACGTCGGCTTCATCGTGGATCTCTTGGATCAAATGAAGTTGGTACGCGATCTGTCGTCTTCTAATGAAGGTTGGAAGAAAGAGCGTCTGCCACTTTTGAATTTGGTCCTAGAGGTGTCTGAGGTGATGAGCGAACGATTGCGCAACAAAGACATCCTGCTGCGCTACGACCCGGAAGAACTCGCTCAAGCGCACATGAACTTGAATCGCGGTTTGTTTGCTCATGGCGTTCTCGGCAATATCATCAGCAATGCCATCATGTTATCACCTTACGGCAGCACGATCGTGATCACACACCGTGTGGTCGAAGAAATGCACGAGATTGATGTCTTGGATCGAGGTCCGGGTGTTCCGGAGTTTACGATGAAGCAGCTCAAAGAGAAGAAAATCCACGACGCCGGTTCAAGTTTTGGACTTCTCATCGCGCAACAAGTTGTCGAACTCCACGACGGCGAGTTACAGGTTCAAAATTCAGTCAATGGCGCCAGCATCGTTCGCGTGCGCCTTCCGATCTAATCTTTCAACAGCGCATCCAGTGTTTTAAAAAGTCCTTCACCATTGGCGCTCAAGCATGCACCAGCAGTCTTCGGTTTGGGCAGACTGCTCGCTGAAAGAAAACCTTCCTGAGCGGAATTGACGGAGCCCTTGAGGAAATTGGCCGGAGTCTCGAGCATCGACCGCTCCGCCTTCGATATGGAGCGGCCAATCTTCTTCTCGACTTCACCAGCGAAGTACGTATTTTTGTCGCCCTCGAAAACTTTTCCCGTGAAATCCTCGTAATGAACAACCTCATCTGGAAACACGATGAGAGGAATGAGGCGCTCTTGCTCACCAAGATAGCCTACCGCTAAAGCATTCGGAACCAACCGTCTCTCATCAAGCATCAGGGCCGACATGTGCGTATGACCGAAGCCACTGGCCGTATCTAGATTCGAAGCAGAAATGAAGGGAGAACCTTTCGGGTCATTGGCGTGATTCATCATCATAGTCGATAATGTGGTCGGATCCTTGCGACCATTGATCACATAAGTAACCGGTGATCTCTGAAGACTGACACCAAACTTCTGGCGCATGGTACTCAAGGACCGGAGACGGCGGGTGTAACTCCCTTGGTTTTTAGTCAGCACGGTCGACATGAGATAGGGCTTCCCTTGTGGTGTCCGCAGGATTACATCCCCATCAAGACCTCGGAAGATCAATTTCTTCTTACCCGTTTGAGGCTTTTCAATCGCATCAAGCCACTCGGTCCACATCTTCTTCTCACTGGGTTCCATCACATCCCAGGGCATATAACTCTGCACAAGTTTGCGGACACCTGCCCGGTCACCTTTGGCGATCAGATCGTTGAGCTTAAGTTTTTGACCTTCCAGCTTGGCAAAGATTTGCTTTTGTTTTTCCCACGCGGCCGTACGCACCTTCAAATCGGCCCGTGCTTTTTTTGCGACATCCCGGTACATGGTTTCTGCGTGGGCCAAGCGCTTGTCGAAGTAACTTTGTATGTCACCCTCAGCCGCCTTGGAGAAAAGCCCCTGCTCTCGAAAATGGGCCAGTGATTCCTTGGAAGACATCGCTGCCTCGAGCTCAACCGAGGCTAATTTTTCTGCAGCACTCAAACTTCCCGCACGGGCGTTGGCCACGACTTCGGCCCATTGATACGGGTGAACAAAGGCGCGACTGGTGTTCAAAGCGTAGTTTGTTCCCGTGATCTGGTGAAGGTGGATCAGCTCCTCCATGACGACCGCTGGATTCTTCAATCCTTCCTTTGTCATGTAGACGGTGATCTGGAGGTTCTTGTTGGTAGCGAACTCGGGGACGATCTGCGCAAGGCTACCGCCGGGCAATGACGAGACTTCTTTCACCACAACTTTCCACTGAGCTTCCGACACGTTCCCGTTCATCTCGGTGATTTTATCCATGAACACTTTGCGAGCCCCAGCCTCGGAACCTAATTCTTTGAGCAAACCCTTCGTCGAATCGTCGGGGGGGAAGTAGGCCAAAGTCGCCATCACCTTGCCATCGCTGGGGTCGGCGACGCGAACAAACTTCAATCCCCCGGAGCGCGTTTCCTGGGACGCAAGGCCGCCGAACCCGAGGGCACTGTCTTTATAGAGCTCCATCAACACGTCGTGTGTTTCCGGCAAACGCGTTAACGCGACAAAGGCGTCCTTCGGAGCTGCGGTACGTGCGACAGTTATGCTGAGCTGCTTGGGAAAGTTCTTATCGATTTCTGCCATGCGCTTCACGACTGCATTTAAATCTTTGAGGGAGGCGTCCGAGGCAACTTCCAGATGGAGCTTGATCGGTTGACCCGGACTCCAGCGACCATCGAGGAAGTTACTGTCGAGGGCCATGCGTGGCTGCAGTCCCGCGTCTTCCATCGCCTTCCGCAACCCCGACAGACGCACGTCGTTTTGTTCGAGCACTGTCTCAAGACGAGTCGTCGTGAAACTCGGGATCTCGGCGTAGAGCTTTTTGATTTCAGCGCGGAAGTTGCCAGCCTGGTCTAAGCGACGGGCCTGGGCTTCACGGATCACGCGGAAGTCGTGTGCGGGATCGCGCTTGAGCGAGATTTCATCCAGCACGGCCAAGTACGAGGTCGCTGCGGCGGGGGCCACAGCACGAGTTACACCCTTAGAGTCGATCACCGATGAGATCGCTTGGATCTGGGCCTTGCGGCGGGCCGATGAGGACGCTTCCGCGAGAGTCTCCCCTTCGACCCCCACCATGTCCGAAACCAGCAGCATGGTGTTCACGCGGTCTTTGGGACCGTCGAAGACAGCAGCGAGATAGCCCGTTTCTACCTCAACCACTTGCGCAATTTTCTTGCGGTCTTTGAGCCACGCTCCGGTTTCCTCAAACGGACTTGAAACGTGGGTCACCATGGGAACACGGATGGCCCCCTCAGGAATGTGTGTGGCTTGCAGAGGCCGCTTGATTCCATAGATGTCATTCGAATTCTGCGGAACAACCAAATCTCCGACCTTGAGTCCGCTGCCCTCAAGACCTCCGGCCGTCCCCATGTAGAAAATATTATTGTGACCGGTGGACTTAAGGGCGCGGGCCACGGGCAAAACTTCATCGCCCCAAGAGTTCGAAAACACGCGCCAGCGCTGTGTCTTACCGTTGGCGCCGTTCATGGTGTAATCCGTCATCTCATAGCTGCCACGATCCAATGAGAACACCTCGGGTTTCACCGCCAGTGGCATTTTCATTTTTTCGATTACAGGGGTGGCGCCTTCGTAGACCTTGTCCCAGTCACTGGCGTACTTCATCACATGGGTCACCAGATCAGCTTCCGAGGCCATGGCCTTTTCGATGAAGCGCGTCTGCGCAGGCGTCAGAACTTTTCCAAGTGCCGTGGGATGTTTCGCGTTGAGGTCCATGACCGAACGGGCCTTCGCAATCGAACCGAAGGTACGATCGAAGGCACCTTTCTGCCCGATCACCACCGCGTCGGCCTTGGGAACCACGCGCAACACCTGCGTGAGTTCGGCTTCTTCTTTCAGCAACAGTTCGACCGCATCCCCGACGACTTTCACAGGGGGTGGCGGAGCCAGTTTTCCGTTGGCGACTTCCCAGCGCACCAGAGAGGCCTGCATCGCTAAGTGGCGGACGCGGTCTTGGCCAGAGATCTGCGTGATGGCGTAGTGAAACGTTTTTTCACCCGGGTCTTGAATCAGGTAGATCGGGTTGTAGTTGCGGGCCGCGGTGCGAACTTCGCCGACGATCTTGCTCCCGCGGCCTGTGAGATTGTCGCGGAAGTCATCGGCGGATCCGACGTGCATCTCGATAGCACGCTGACTTTGCGATGCTTCCCAGAAAACAGCGCGGGTGGTTCGGTTCGAGACGTAACCATCCACATTCAACAGCACCTCGCTCGCCTTGAGCGGAGTCACGTTATAGTCCACTCCTGCGTAGGTCATCTCAGGAAGATCTGGGGGGATATGGGCCGGCTTAAAATTTCTGGAAGCTTCTTGAATGAGATAGGCCTCATTCATTTTGTTCTTGAAGAAGTTGTATCCCCACGCCACATCGGCAGCTTTGACTTTAAGGTCAGGGCGTTGCTTCTGGAGGATCTGCAAGATGAGATCATCGTACTTCTGCGCATCGGCGAGCTTGGACGCATCAAGCTTCATCGCCGCAACCTGCGCGGGTGTGAGGGCCAGCACGATCTTTGCCAGCTCAACTTTTCCACGACCCATCATCGTGAATGACCAGCTCTGGGTATAAGCGTGGAAGCGATCGAGGTGCAACAACGCTTGGAGATTGGCCTGCTCGGCAGGAACGACCGCCCAAATTTGAGTGCTGAGAAGAACGATGGCTAGAAGGAAACGCTTCATTTACAGGCCCCAAACGCTTCATCAAGTTTTGTATTTATCGCCTCATCCGACATGCCAGCCGCACGTTTTTTGCGAATGAACTCTGCTAAAAAAGCTTCCGCATCAGAATCCCGCGGAGATAATTTTCGAACTTGGGTGAAGCGATCTTGGAATTTAGTATAAGTCGCCGCAGCTTCTGCACTGTTGGTGGTACTGTTTTCAAGGACCATCAACGCTTTCGCTGTGGCCGGGCGACGGGTCACGTCAACCCCGTTCAAGATGACCCGATAGTCCGCATGCGTAGCAAGACTCGCCACCTGCTCCGGATTCACTCTAGGGACAGACACCACTCTTAGGGCGGCGAAGGTGTCTTCGGGGCGCGCCTTACCGGCAAGACCAGAGCGAATCAACAATTCCGACTGGCGATTAGTAAAACCACCGTTGCTGAGAATGCGGTACTTGTCTTTAATTTCAGAGTAACGATAGTTAAAGACCGCTCCATCTCCCGTGTTGTGCGCCTGCTGCACGGTGAACTTCATCTGTGCGATGATTTCCGGCGAGGTCACCGCAGGATCGACCTTGGCAACTTCCAGCGCCTTCGCGGCACGGGCTTCATCGGAGAGGCCCGCATTGGCGATCACTTCAGTGCGCGTGAATGTCGGAGTCCCTGCAAGAGCATCAGCTCGAGCACTCGACGCCAGGTGAGCTTGGTATTCTGCCATCAGGCGATCTTTTTGCGCCGTATTGCTCATGCGACCGATGGCCTCCATCAAATCACTTTCCGCTTTACGGATATCTTCTGCATTCACGTGCTGCGAGAATTTTCCGTAGTTCAGATCCGGGTAGAGATCATCCACCAGATTCTTTAACGGTATCGACGGTTTGCCATCGAGATAGTTATCCACCACGCGGACTCGTTCGGCACGTAGAGTTCTGACATAGTCTGCTTCTGCTTTCGTGACGAATTCAGAACCGGGGCGCTTGGCAATTTTCGTTATCTGCATATCGAGATAGGCATCATCGATCATGCCAATCGATTTACTTGCTTCCACCGCTAGGGCCGGACGAACACCTCCAAAGAGTCGGGCACTGCCGGCTTTTTGGAAAATCCGTTCAAACATCTTTTCACCGATCTCAAAAGACTTCACCGTCATGGCGTTCTCAAAGGGGAACAGCACAACCTTACCGGCGCCTTTGGCCACCTTCGTACCAAAGGTAATCATCGGTCCGGCGGGTGTCATCATGACATAAGTTTTAGAAGTACGTGCCACGGCTTTCATCGCAGTAATGGATTTCTTCAACGCCACCACGCCTGGCTTCAGCATGTAGCGACCGATTGATCTCATCGCGGTTTTAATCGCACTCAGGGCGGTGCGACCGAAACGTGAAGCCACTGTCATGCGATCGATTCGTCGCATGGCACTCGACACTGGGCCGATGATGCTTTTGAGTCGACTGGAATTTTTTATCGCGCGTTGAGACGCAGCCGAGACTCGTACGAGTTTCGAGAGTTTGCTGGCGGCACTCACACCGTACTTCGCCGCGGTCACCAGACCACCCGTGAGGAAGGCGGGAATCACTTCCGAGATAATCACGCCAGAAATGGCACACATCCCGTTGATGACGGTTTTACAGTTCGTGCACGCAATCCCATTCGCAGGACGCGTACAAGTACTATAACGTGGAGTGCCCGACCACTCTTGGCAAAAGATATCGTTTGAGAGCCACTCAGAGAGTGCTCCCACGAGACCCGACCACATTTTTCCCATGGTGCCGAAGAAGTCGTCCTTCAACATCTGGAAGACCCCATCGTTTTTCGAAGCTTTCGCTGCGGCCAGCTGTGACGTCGATGATTTATTTTCTGCGCCGGTGACCCAGCCCCAGAATTTCCTCGCAGCGTTTTTCACACCGTTCAGGACCGCACGTCCCGCGGCTTTCAGCAAATCCCAGGCGCCACCGAAAAAACCAAAGACCGATTTAACGAACGCAGTTCCCATCTGCACCAGGCAGTTGTCGCCTTTGGCACTACAGTTCCCACTTCGTTTATTCTCCGGAATAATCTTGTTCGCAACGGTCGCACCTAGGAATGGTACGGCGGAACTCATCAGGGCGCACACCGAATCGCCGGCACAGCGCTGGGCCACTTGTTTTTGCTTCGCTGGTGAGCACGCCGCGCTCGCGGCCGCCGCAGCAATTTCTCTTTGGTTTTTAAGGTCAATTCCGACGTTCGCTTCTTCCGCTCGACACATCTGCTCTTGGTCGTCTTCAATGGCATTAGCGTAGTGGGCCTGCACTTTCTGCAGTTTCGCATGAATTTCTTCGATCTCTTTAATTTGTACCAGACAGTCGGGAGTCATGGCGTTTGCTTCGAACCACGCATTCTCGTTTTCTGTGCCGGTCGGAGGCAGGCATTTATCGCTTCGGGCCTGGATCATCTTGGCATCGGCCAGATCCATCAGCCCTTCGATGCATTTGCCGTTTTTACATTCTCTTTCGACGTTGAAACTATCGCTCGGAGCTGCTGCGGCTTGCGCGTCTTGGGTGATCACCACAGAGGGCAATAACAGAGCGAAGCAGAGGAAGAGTGAAATGAATTGTCTCATGGGGCCCCGCAATCGAGTTCGTTCACCATGGTGGCGAACTCTTTTTCGTGGGCGACGTTCTCTTTACTACGGAGGGACTTGGCGTAGATCAGACGACCGGTGCAGTTGATGTAGTAACTTTTCTCGAAGTAGTGATCTTCCTCATGCTGAAACTCAAAGCCCACTTCATGCACGTCATGGCCTTGGGCATTTCGCCAGCTTTTGTAAGGCGAGAAACCCAATGGCTTACCAAGAACTGTCGCGACCCATTCTGTTTTGAGTTTTTTATAGGCGGCGTAGTCGTGACCCATGTTCGCGAGATCGATCACGACATCGGCGCCGGTGGCGGTGAAGCTAATGTTTGAGCGCTGACCATTGACCTGCGGAGAGAAATAAATGAACGGCATGCCGAACATTTCTTTTCCTAATTCCCATCCCTTTTGCTGAGGGACAAAAATCTTTCCAGAGGTATCCGCGAGCTTGAGCATTTGGGCCCACGCAGAACTGCTCAACATCAGCGTGAGGGTCAAAATCCACATTTTCATGGAATACTTGTCGGAATTAGACGGCA